>CM049814.1:13566325-13630933 GCA_027422405.1 Ptychobarbus kaznakovi | reverse complement strand
ATATATAGCCTAATATTGATTTAATATTAAATCAATAACATTATAAAATATAAAAAATTGTTTAACTTTTTTATTAGAAAACTAACTAATAATATATTCTACTGCATTTCATAAGTTCTCAAATCTGTGCTGCCTTGACAGAATCAAACATGAGGTTAGCGCAGTGTGGGGTCTGCCTCACAGATATTTTTCTACACAGTAAAATCAGCAGTGTTAATCAAGCAGTGTTATTTTATATTTACTCTTAAGGAGTTAACTTAACAACAAATAGTGAAAGATACCCCCTAGTGTTGGTGAAAATGATCAGAGTTAAATTCTGTGTCGTTAACTTGACTCTGTTAAGCTCCGCCCCTCAACCTACCCCCTGCGAAGATCTGAAAAGTAAAGGATTTTTCTGGTCGCCATTTTATTTTAGCTCCAACCGACAGGTAAGCTCTTTTAAGTAACGTACTAAAACACAGTTTTAATATTTTATGTGAATAAATGTGCTAATATTACTGCATAGGTTGTATTTTGATGTAATTGGTGTAGTTTTGTCGATTTCATTTCGGAAATTTCGAGTACGTAATTTTGTGGCAAGTTCATGCGTTGGAGAGTTGTTTTTCGTCACAATTGAATGCTAAAGCTTAAATTATTCCAATGGTCTAACGTATTTTTTTTAAATTGCAATTAGCATTGTTATATCCGACTAATATGTTAATGTTGAATTATCTAAGTCACAATGGGGCATCAGCATTTTTATGTGTTGGATGGGTGAAATTGCGATGTTCCAGCTTGGGCTGTGTATGATTGCATCATAGATGTCAATGTTTAAAAAGTGTCATTCATGTAATATCGTTGCTGATGTTTTTTTTTTTTTGAGCATGTGTTACGACGTTAACGTTAGACGGAGTCCTACTAAATATAATAATAATGTAATATATAATCTGTTATAATGTTATATAAACTACTTATTTGCAACTGTTCAGCTCACAGATTAAATATGTCTGAAGACATTTATTCGATCGCCACCATTGCAGTTTTTAAATCCCACAACGTTAGATGGCGCTATGGCCTTTTGATGGTTCAACAGCGCACAACGAAGGAGAAAACACCCGCTAAATTGTTTATCGAACCTTTCTTAATGGTATTGCTGTTAGACTCACCATTACCCGACGTGATCAGAGCTTGGCGTTAGTGCTATAAAAAGTAGGTGTTTGAACTTCAATCTGTTTGTAAGTGACGGTTTTTAAACGCTGTATATTAGAAAAAATGACAATGCGCTTTATTCTTGAAAATGAAACTGTGAGTAACGTTAGCAGTACAATTGCATGGCACAGCACAAATATTGCACAATTAAAGTATTATCACTGTTTTAAATTCTCTATTTTAGGCAACTTGGATCAGAAAATGTGTGGCATCACTAGATGAAAAGTGAAACACTAACCACTGTAACGTTAAGTATTTACTAAAGTATTTGAGATTTTATTTTGCTAACTTGTATGACCAATTCTTAGATCTAATCACAAATACTGAGGGACCATGGAAACTATTGCAACATAATTTCTGTACTTATTTATATGTTGGGCATGGAACCTTTTTATACTGTAATCTGTGTAATACTGTGTCACTTCCTACAGAGTATGCTGGTTAAGGTGAAAAATGGCAATGCCCAAAAATTTGTCAAGATAACTGAGCTGAGCCTGGAGGAATTTTTATCTGCTGGTAAAAATATACTTTTCATTAATTATTTTAGAAAGTTTTATGATTTTTTTTTAATCTACATGTTACTTGATGGATGTCTAGTAATTTTATATAGAATATACTATAGTCACATGTTGCATGTGCCTTGATGTTTAAAAGTTCATCATTGCTATATAAAACCTTGTAAGTCATATATCCTTTCTCTTAAAATGTCATACTTTTTTAAAAGCATTTTTAAAGTTTGGTCTCCCAGCTGTACCCGAGAATGTGAAGGTTTTTGATGAATCAGGGACTGAGGTTGATGATGATGTTTTTGAGGATGTAGTCAGAGATCCCTCAGTTGGAGTTCTTACCATAAAACATGGTGCAGGTTTGTATTTATTTCATTACTCATTAGAAATGTATTTAATACTACCAATTCATAATCATTTCCCATACAAAATTATCTGTAACCAGACTTGGATTGTGCCTCTCCACAAGCCTCTGGGCAGTCAAATGTCCTGTCTTCATCCATTGACTCCAGTGACTCACAGGATACAGTCATTATTGAAGAAAGCTCCTCCAGTAAACGAATGAGGCTAGACGATGAAGCTAAAAAGGTGGGTATTCAATTTTTAGTACTTTTACATTTTGGGGGAAAAAGTAAAAGAAAGAAAAAAGACTGTTGAAACTAATAAATCTTTTTAATTTCTGATTTTTTAAATTTAATTTCTAATTTCTGATTGAGGTTGATTTATGAGACTTATGACTTTAAAGACTAATTTATATAAATTTGTATTGTAATCTTTAAGTTGGTGGAAACCATTCTTGTCCAGAAACCTGGTGGAGATCGTATAATAAATGAATACAACAGAACTAAGTCTTTGGGGGATGAAACAAGGAGGAAAATGGTTAACATCTTGGCAGCTGACATAACAGAAAAAAATGGGTAATCTTTATAATCATTACCTGGTGTATATATGATCTCTAGTTCTAATATTTTTTTTTGTTGTTATTTAAACTCATGCAAAGTACACAAAAATCTTTGTAACTTTTTGTTTTGTACTACAGTACATCACCACCAAGGCAGGAGAAAAAAAATATGCTAGAGGAATTGTGGCTTTGTTCCCTTACCTCAGTGACCCCTTTTCCAAAAATGGCTACGTAAGTGTCAGCTTTGAATTCTAATTCTGTGTTGAAATTTTAAATGCTGCTGATCTTACACATCCAAACTTCAGGTGGTGTATTTTGCTTTTGAATTTAAATACTTTTTATCTGTATTTTTCTCTAAGGACATTATTATGATGGCGAAAGTGGTACTGGGTACTTAGCATGGAGAGTAAAAACTATACAGAGAGGCTTGGCTAAAGACCGACGTGCATCATTTGAAGGTACACAATGAAATTCTGAAATCTTCTACCTTTTTTGTTTCTTTTGTATAGCTAATTCTGCCATCTTTCACAGGAGCTCTGTTTCTAAGTTGCCTTTTTAAGGATTAACTTCATTTATCATTCTTTCAGCAGTGTTGAAGCTTTTAAAATGTTTTTATTGTCATCAGGACAAGGAACGTCTGCTGAAGCGAGGTCTGGAGGACCAACTGTAAGACGGCAGTCAGAGTTTAATCCAGAGACCAACTTGAATGAGGATGAATGCAAGGAAGCAATTGCATTCATGCACCATTCTTCTGATGAGGACACCATCAAGAAGAAAATGAAGTTGACATTCGACTATCGCCACAACATGGTTCTTGACCCCATGCAGTCAAATGAAATATTGACAATCTTTCCACGATTCAAAGACATTAAAGGCTTGGTAAAGTGTTTATAATCATACTTTTAACAATACAATAAAATGTACTAATGTTTAGATTTAAGTTTATTCAATGCCTACTTGGGTTTATATCTATAATGATTTGTCTGGTACTTAGAAAAAATATATTTTGTCATCCTTTTCTGCCTCTTCTTAGATCGAGCAAGACTTTGTTCTGATGTTTGGAGAAGGAGTGTCAGGCAAGCTACTGGAGAAGTGGACCACTGTATTCAAGAAAAAAGTGATTCAGCAGTGCAAAAAGCTTCCTAACACCAGTGATTTGGAAGAACTACTGCTGCAGCTGAATCTGCTGGTAAAAGAGTTTGATTAATTTTAAATGTAAAATATTCAGTAAAAATATTATTGAACAAATTATCAAAGGAACTTAAGGGTGAAAGATTTAGTCCCCATATATTTTTTAATGTTCTTTACTATTATTTTTTTCACTTCCAGTTTGCATTATTGATCAGATTTTGCTAATATAAAATATGTTTAAACAGCTTGGGACAGCGACCTCTCTTCCATAATACTTCTGTTGCATCTGATCCCACCTTCTGCCCAAGGCCGGAAAAGACCAGGAAAGGTTTCTGCCTCTCAAGCAGAAAAACAGCTTGTTGTATTCAAGAAGGTTTGTTTGTTTTTATTTTATTTTTCTGTTTTATATTTAACATATCAGTGATAGTTCTCTTCAATTTGCTTGGTTTTCCCAGAGTGGAACAAACATTGAGGAGCATCTTCGAGAAATCACAGCTATTGCTCAGCCCTACCTCCTGGCCGTGGGACCTCAGAAGAATTCAGTCACCAGTACTTCATCGTTCTTGATCAGCATGCCATTCCATGCAAGTCAACCTCTTCTCTTGGTGCCTTTGACGAGCTGTTCAAGGCACACTTTGTTTTTGGCACCTCTTACAACATTATGCTACACAACATGTACACTTTCATTCAGACCACGGTGTACAACATAGATGTTGGCAAAGTGAAAGAAAGCCCTCGTGTTGCTGAGGTTAGAGCAAGGCTGCTTAGCTAGGTGCCTTAAGTTTTCTGCCCTCATGAAGTGTTTTGTTTGTCAGGCTGAGTTATATGGTTCAAAATTGCTTCTTAGGCACTTCAGATTGGTTCATGGTTTTGTTCCTGGAAAGAATCTCCACCTTAAATGTGTAGAGGCAGGGTGTAGTTCTGTGTTTGGTACTTTTTCAGGTTTTAGAAAACATTTGAATACAAAACATACTGAGCAGAGTGACCGGAATTCTGACACCATTGACAATCGTGAGACTGCTGAGGCAGAAGGACAAAGTAGTGCTCAAACATTTGATCAGATTGGCACTGTTGGAGAGGTGGCCACAACATCTTTTTGTTAAAGTCAAATAAGAGCACTTTGGATATGTGTGCGTCTGCTTTGCACAACTAAAAGTTGCTGGGTTAAGTCAGTCTGCTATAAGTGGTTTTGTTTCATCTATGGAGGAAGTCGTTTTTGAGATTCACAATCAGGCCCAGGATGCAGCTTTGCTATGTCTGTCTCCACATGACATTGCTACTAAAAGGAAAATAGAAAGTTCAATTCAACATTTGGAAAATCCTTTTACTTTATTAAATTCTGAAGCCAAACGAAAGAGACTTTTTACAGAGAAATGGGGAACTGTTGAACCAACCGAAATAGTGATTGGCACAAGATTTGATAGCAGGAGAAATAAAACCACTGGGACATTTGATCAAGTTGTTGTAACAGATAAATATGCTTATATGCCCATTTTAGAAACACTAAAGTCAATTTTACAAAATCCGCATCTTACTGATTTGTTTAAAGCCAGGCATGTTCCAAAGGAATGTGTTTATGTTGACTTAAGTGATGCGGCACATTTGAAAAGTAATCCTTTATTTTGCACAGAAAAAGATGCCTTACAAATTCAGTTATTTTACGATGATTTCGAGACTGCTAATCCATTGGGTTCCAAAAAAGGTATACACAAATTGGGTGCTATCTATTTTACATTAAGGAATTTCCCCCCCATTTTTAACTCCTCATTGGATAATATTCATTTATGTGCCCTCTTTCATGCACAGGATATTAAACGGTATGGTTTTAATTCTATAATCGAGCTCTAGTAAACGATCTAAAAGTGCTTGAGACTGAGGGGTTAAGAATCCAGTATTGGGACGTTGTGTTAGGGGTACAATTGTTCAAGTCACAGGGGATAACCTTGGCTTACACAGCTTATTGGGATTTCTGGAGTCATTTATGGCTCAATATTGTTTTCGTTTCTGTGTTCTTGAGAGAGATCGTTTTTCAGTTTGTGTTTTCCGAAGATAACCCTGAGGTTGTACTAAGAACAACTGAGATGCATGCTCTGCACTGTAAAAGGTTACAAGATGACTCTACACTACTATGTTTATGGCGTCAAGCGGGTGTGTTTGTTAAATTCACTCAAGTATTTCAACACAGCAAACAATTTTGCTGTGGTTATAATGCACGACATTTTAGAAGGTGTCGCTCAGCTAGAGGTAAAACTTGTTCTGCAGTACATTCAGCACAATTTTCTGAGTGCTGATGATCTTGCGCTGGTAAATACATGCTTTTGATTATGGTTACAATCAGCAGAGAAAACCGTCCTCCAATGGTCAAATGTGTGGTGGAAGTAACGATTTGGGTTTAAATGCCATCCAATCTTGGTGCTTGTTGCGCAACATGCCTCTGTTATTTGGTGATTTAGTGCAGAGAGATGATAAACACTGGTATCTTTTGCTTTTACTTCTGCAGATTGTTAACATCATATGTTCACCAGTCCTAACAGAAGGCATGACCATTTATCTTAAACATTTAATAATTGAACATCACCAGCTATTCAAAAAAAATATTTCCTGAAAAAACTTTGTTGCCAAAGCATCCATAATGATACATTACCCAGCGGTAATAGAAAAATTGGACCAATTCTGCACATGTGGTGTATGCGTTATGAAGCTAAACACACAGTTCTTTAAAACACAATTAAAAAGCTTCATAAACATCACTAAAACACTAGCCAAAAAGCACCAGAGTTGTATGGCAATGCACTGGGAGTCTTTTAGCCAGTACAGATTGACTCTTGGGCCAGGGAAGATGATGGAACTCAGTGGACTTAAAGGTGGGATGGACATGGCTTCCAAACTAGGTTTACTGAAGTAGCATGTGAGATGCCTGTGTTTTGCAAGATAAAGACTATTGCTGTGAAAGATGAAAATGTACTGTTATGTGGAACACTGATGGAAACACTCTGTTTTGATGACCATTACCATGCATTTACAGTCAGACTGCATCCAGACCAAGTTTTGAAGGTAGTGAATGTTAACGAGCTGTTGTTACTTCAAACCATTTGATCTTCAAATTAAATATGGCACAACAGATTCTGCTCTGCATATAGTGCCCTATTGCCATTTTATGCAGATGTGATGTTTTTTTCAGATGTGATGTATTTGTGTTTAAGCCTGACAGTGTTTTAATAAATGTTTTAAATGGTACGTTGATGTTGTTTTCTGTTTTATTCCATGGGGGGAAAAAAAAACCCCTATGTTGACTTTGCACTATAGCAGGGAAAAGTAGTTACACCACAGAGTGAAATATTGACTTACTGGAGTTATTTGATCAGCATTTAAAATATTTTATTGCAACACCAAATGGGTTTTAAAATTGTATTCACTGAGTGGGATTTCTTTCACCAATAAAAAGATAAATAAACTCTACAAAAGTGAAATATTAACACAAATTGGTGTTAATTTTCCCTCGGTGTTAAATGGTGGTAACACCAATTAGAGTTAATTTCCCTTAGTGTTAAATTGTGGTAACACTATTTAGAGTTAATTTCCCTTAGTGTTAGTGTAACACTATTTAGTTAATTTCCCTCAGTGTAAATTGTGGTAACACTATTTAGAGTTATTCTAGTGTTAAAGTGTAACACTATTTGAGTTAATTTCCCTCAGTGTTAATTTTTTACTCTATTCAGTGTTGAACAGAGTTAATTTTACACTGAAAATTGAACACTACGACAAGTCATTTTATCACCAATTCTGAGTGGGACCAAATACACTCGGGTCCAGTGTTAAATTGAACTCTTAAAGAGTTATTTTAACACTGCAAAATGTACTGTGTAGTCGCTATGGGGGTCTAAAAAGGTGCTAAATCTCGCTAAATTGGCAACACTGCGCGCATCTCTACTACTCACCTCTCTCTCTGTCTGACTGCAGCAGCACACGCATCAGACGTACACACACATACAGGATATCTGGACCACGACCAATCAGAGGGGGGGTCCTCCCTTCACTATCTCTGATTGGTTTAGACCACGACCAAATTGGTCGCACTCTAGAGCCCTGTAACTAATAAGTTTAATCTCACCTTATTTTCAGAATATGCGCAATTTTCATGGAAATGATCAATATAGCAAGTTAATTTAATTTACACACCGAAAATGTAAGATTCTAAATTTAATTGAAATACACAGTGTTTCAATAAGTATCACTCTGTATATTATTGTACCAATTATCCCCAAAGCTCCCTAGCTTGCTGTTGACATTTCAATGGGACCTGCTGTCTGTCTGTGTGCATTACTGCGGGAAGAAGGGGTGCTGAGGGTGCTGCAGCACCCCCTGGCGTGTAGCCCGATAAAAATGGGGGTGCTGGGGGTGCAGTGTTAAACATTTTTTTATTTATACATAAATTAACAAATATATATATAAAAATTCTAACAGAAAATAAATAGAACTCATTAAAATGAATAGAAAAAAGAAGCCTAAGCCTACAGTACAATGACAATAAGCAAAAGTAGAACATGAAGTTGAGTTGAACAGTTAAGTTGAACAGTTAAGTTTAATCAAATTGATTGTGAAAGTCGTTTCAACTTAAACTGACTTAGGAAGTCGTTTGTTGCCATGCCTTTTTGATCATATTATTATCTGCACCTCGTCGAAATCAAGAATTAATGACCATTTCTACAGCCATTGCAAAGATATAGCAGAGAAATATTGAGAGCGTCTATTACCTCAGCAGCAACCAGTCTTGCGTTCTCGCATCTGCAGCGCTTATTTTGACTTTAACGATAGATATGTCCTATTCTTGGAACAAAATGAATGCTTAAGGTTGATTCAGTATTAAGCTACTCTTAATGAAAAAAAAATCCCACACACAACATCAGCAATACAATAACAAAGTAGCTTATATTAAACATAAAATATATTAAACATAAACATGTGTTCCTGTGGCTCAGTGGTAGAGCATTGCATTAGCAGCACAAAGGTTGTGGGTTCAATTCCCAGGGAACACACATACTGCCAAAAAAGGTATAACCTGAATGTACTGTAAGTCGCTTTGGATAAAAGTGCTGAATGCATAAATGTAATAAAGCTTTTATTAACTGACTGAATAAGACATACTCGCGTTTAACAAATAAATAAAAGGTTTTGGGATTTTCCCCTTACTTCAAACAAATGCTTAGTTTGGCTCATTATTGTTATTAATAATAATAATAATAATAATAATAAAGGCTATAGCCTACAATGACAAATTCCCTTAGGCCTATATTAAACTTTGAACTTTTATTAACAATATGAATAAGGGAAATATGTTTACCTGCATTGTAACACAAATAAATAAATAGTCTTTGGATTCCCCCTTTCTTTAAAACGATCGTAGTTTGTTGTTCATTAGCCTATTAATTAAAACACATCAGCCATAAAATAGTACAATGGCAAATTCGCATAGGCCTATATTAAACATCTAAAGTTTATTAACAAAATGAATAAGACAGATATAGCTTACTTGCATTGTATCAGGTCTTTTTTCTCTTTTAAAACAAATGCGTTGTGGTTCATTGTTTTATTTATTTATTTATTTTCTTTATAAAAACAGCAACAATGAAGACAACCTTGTTTATATTAAACGAATAAATGAAACTTTTATTAACAAAAATTGCACTTTTGGATCATAGTGTCTCGCATCACTCTTGTCACGTAACCAACCACCCCCTCGTTTTATTTCACAGCCCCCCGCTGCTCAAAATACGTTCCCGCGGCTATGTCTGTGTGTCTGTAACATCACTCTCTAAACAAATGGGTAGTCAGCTACATTACACTGGCATTATATATTATACTGGGATTTTATTGGAACTTTATATTGATTGTTAGTTTATATGTGTTTAAAAAGGTCATATCACGCATTTTTTATTACTTTTACCTCCGAGGTCTTCTATAATTTTTGAGGGAAAATCAATCATAATAAATTTTCTTCACAACCATTTTCCAGCCTTTCACTAATCTGAATATTTACAATGACATTTGTAACCCCCCACATAACCCCTTTGACAGCTATGGCACAAAAACTCTCAGACTGCTTGCGCAACCTTTGTTTTTTTCCAAATGTATTTGTTTTTTAAGGCTGTGTTAATGACTTTGAGGAAATGAAATCATAAAGACAGGTGGGAAAAAGACAATCCAAGAGTAAGAGTATTGCTTAAGTTCACAGAGGGAAACAGACACATCCGTTCCAGCCTATTTCCCATGATCACTCAGTGTAATTAGGCGAGAGCACGACATGATGCGGCAAATGACCTAAATCTTCCTCATTTTAACTGTACACTTTTCTCTCACTTTTGTGCCATTCTTTAAACTTTTGACTTTCCTTCTTTCTCACACACGCACACTAATCCAATATAATACTTTAGACACCTGTCGGGAGAGACGACGGCAGAAACAACACAGCCCCGCCCCGCCATGAGTCATCCCTCACCGAAGAGATTACTCCCCAGCTCCGGTAAGATCCAGACCTTCACCTCGTCCTGTACTTCTGCAGGAGCCCATGCGGCGAGAGGAGTTCCCGGAGGGGAGCCCATGCAGCTGGGTCGGAACCGTCTCAGTACTGATGAACAGGAACGCCGAAGAGGAAACAACGCCTGCCTCTATTGTGGACAACCAGGTCATTACATCGCCCACTGTCCAAACCGACCGTTAAACCGGAGGGCTCGCTAGCCGGGGGGAGCATCCTAGCGAGCCGAGCAACCCTACCTCTGTCTTCCCGTCCACGAACCCAATTACATGCCATTATCTGCTGGAGGAACCAGACTCTGGAGCTCCAGGCACTCATTGACTCTGGAGCAGACGAGAGTTTTTTGGACACCACATTAGTAAGACAGCTGGGATTAACCACGGAGCAGCTCAAGGAACCACTGGAGGCTAGTACACTTGACGGGAGGCTGCTTGCTCGAGTAACAACCCGTACCTGCCCTGTCCAGCTCCAGCTGTCAGGTAATCATTTTGAAGAAATTTCCTTTTTTGTTATTGACTCACCATTAATACCGTTAGTTTTGGGGCACTCCTGGTTAACCAAACATAATCCTCACATTGACTGGAGATCTGCTAAGGTTCATAACTGGAGCTCTACCTGTCTTGCTAGTTGTTTGCGGTCTGCTCTGCCTTCTTCTGTAACCCACCAGAAACCCGAACCAGACCGGCCGGACCTATCATCAATCCCCGCTGAGTACCACGATATTTCGGAGGTGTTCTGTAAACAAGGGGCTCTCTCACTTCCCCCGCACAGACCATATGACTGCGCCATTGACCTGTTGCCTGGAGCTACGTTTCCACGGAGCCGTCTGTATAACATCTCCAGACCAGAGCGGGTGGCAATGGAGGAGTACATTAACAATTCACTGGCGGCTGGGATTATCCGCCCTTCTTCATCACCCCTAGGAGCCGGGTTTTTCTTCGTGGGTAAGAAGGACGGGACCCTCCGCCCATGTATCGACTTCAGAGGTTTGAATGACATCACTGTAAAGAACAAGTATCCTCTACCACTCATGAACTCAGCCTTTGAATTTCTCCAGGGAGCTACAGTTTTTTCGAAGTTAGATCTCCGCAATGCCTATCACTTGGTCCGAATTCGTGAGGGGGACGAATGGAAGACGGCTTTCAACACCCCCCTGGGACATTTTGAGTACCGGGTTATGCCTTTTGGCCTGTCTAACTCACCAGCCGTTTTTCAGTGTCTCATCAATGACGTGCTTAGAGATATGCTGGGCAGATTTGTGTTTGTCTACCTGGATGATATCCTCATCTTTTCCCAGAGTCAAGCAGAACACGTCCAGCATGTCCGTCAGGTCCTCCATCGGCTCCTGGAGAACCGCCTGTTTGTCAAAGCAGAGAAGTGCGAGTTTCACGCCTCCACTGTCACTTTCCTCGGCCACATCATTGCCAGAGGTCAGGTGAGGATGGACCCAGAGAAGGTGAGAGCAGTCTTAGATTGGCCCCGACCAGATACTAGGAAACAGCTACAGAGATTCTTGGGGTTCGCCAACTTTTATAGACGTTTCATCAGAAATTACAGCCGCACTGCTGCACCATTAACTGCACTTACCTCCCCAGCTAGACCGTTTCACTGGTCCTCTGAGGCAGAAGGAGCCTTTTTGGATCTCAAGAAGAGGTTTACGTCAGCTCCCATTCTCATTAACCCTGACTCGTCCCGGCAGTTTGTTGTGGAGGTGGACGCCTCGGATGTGGGAGTGGGGGCAGTCCTGTCCCAGCGGTCACCAGAGGATAACAAACTTCACCCTTGTGCCTTTCTATCCCATCGTTTATCCCCCACAGAAAGAAACTATGATGTCGGGGACCGGGAACTGCTGGCCGTGAAGATGGCTCTCGAGGAGTGGCGACATTGGCTTGAGGGCGTAGATCAGCCGTTCGTGGTTTGGACCGACCATAGAAACCTGGAGTACATCCACTCGGCTAAACGGCTGAATCCTCGTCAAGCCAGGTGGGCTCTTTTCTTTGGTCGCTTTAATTTTGCCCTTACCTACAGGCCCGGATCCAGGAATGTAAAGCCTGACGCATTGTCTCGGCTGTTCGAGAAGGAGGAGACTGTTGCAGAACCCGACACCATAATACCCAAACCAACCTGTATCATTGGGGCAGCCATTTGGGAGATTGAGGGAGAGGTAAGAACGGCTCTGCAGAACCAGCCTGACCCAGGTAATGCCCCCCCGGGCCGCCTGTTTGTGCCTCTCTCTGTCCGTCCATCGGTATTACAGTGGGGTCACTCCTCCAGACTCTCATGCCATCCTGGAGTGGCTCGCACTTTGGCCTTCCTGCGCAGACGATTCTGGTGGCCAGAGATGAGAACCGATGTCCAGACCTTTGTCTCTGCCTGTCCCATCTGTGCACAGAACAAGGGGTCCAACCGCCCTCCTCCAGGGTACCTGCAGCCGCTGCCCATACCTCGTCGCCCGTGGTCTCACCTGTCGTTGGATTTTGTATCCGGGCTACCACCCTCGAAAGGTATGACTGTGGTCCTTACTGTGGTGGATCGTTTTAGCAAGTTTGCACGTTATCTGCCTCTGCCCAAACTGCCCACAGCTAAGGAGACTGCGGAACTCCTGGTCTCTGTGGTGTTCGCGGTCCACGGCCTGCCCTTGGACATCGTCTCGGACAGAGGTCCACAATTCACCTCAGCCGTCTGGAAGTCATTCTGCCGAGCCATCGGGGCCACCGTTAGCCTGACCTCTGGGTTCCATCCTCAAGCTAACGGCCAAGCGGAGAGAGCCAACCAGAAACTGGAGACCACCCTGCGTTGTTTGGCTTCCTCCAACCCTACTTCCTGGACATCTCAGCTTCCATGGGTGGAGTACGCCCACAACACGCTTCCCACAGCTGCCACAGGTCTGTCACCCTTTCAATGTGTCTATGGTTTTCAACCCCCGTTGTTTCCCTCTCAGGAGAGAGAGTTGGCCGTTCCCTCCGTCCAAGCATACATCCGCAGATGTCATCGCACCTGGCACCGAGCCCGGGCCACCCTTCTGAGGACCTCTGCCCAGTATGAGCGCCACGCCAACCGTCATCGGACTCCTGCACCTTCCTATTCCGTGGGGGACAAGGTATGGCTCTCCACCCGGGATCTCCCGTTAAAGACCAACTCTAAGAAATTATCACCTAAATACATTGGTCCCTTGGTGATCGAGAAGGTCATCACCCCTGTGACAGTCCGTCTCCGACTGCCTCCCACACTCAAGGTCCACCCTGCCTTCCATGTATCTCTGCTTAAGCCTGTCCTCATCAGCCCACTACTCCCTCCTCTCCCGGCCCCCCACCCCCCCGCTTATTGATGGCCATCCGGCGTTCACGGTTCACCAGATTTTGGACTCCCGTCGCCGGGGGCGCGGCATGCAGTATCTCATCGACTGGGAGGGCTATGGACCTGAGGAAAGGAGCTGGGTTCCCCGGCAGCGGGTTCTGGATGCCGCCCTTATACGGGCGTTCCATCGCTCTCACCCTGAGAAGCCTGGAGGACCGCCTGGAGGCGCTCGTAAGGGGGGGGGGGGTACTGTCACAAACCCCTGGTCGTGATTCTGGTTTTCTTGCTGCTCTGAGATTACTGGTGGGCGTGGTCTCCAGTGTTCCTGTCTACTCACTTGAAGCTCAATCAACTCTATCAAGCACACCTGTTCCACATCATGCAATCAACTCACCTATAAAAGCCAGTTCTACTTTCCAGTCCCCGCCGGATCGTTGTACCGCTCAGTACGAGTACATGCCAGCCAATCTATGTCCTGAAATTTCTGTATTTGGTCAGTTTCTGAGGAATTGAGAGCTAACCCGTTTTTCCCTGTCTTGACTGCAGAATTCCAGCCTGAACCTCGGACTCAGATCTCTCACCAGAACCTTGGAACACAGAGTGCTGGAACCCGGACCACAAACCCTCTATCCTACCAGAACATTCACCACTCAGTTCACATCTCTGTTTGTACTGGTTGTAAATAAACTCACCTTAATTGAACTGTAACTCTGGTCTGCATTTGAGTTCTGGCCCCCGGACCTGACAATTTCCTCACAACTAATAAAAGGGATTGCTACTGCTGTCTGATTTCGAGTCCCCCCCCCCCGCCACAGTAGCATACGGTAACAATTCAATACATTATCATATTCATAATATGAAAATATCTGTAGTCAATATTGATCAAATGGGAGGGGGAAATCCTACCCATACCCAGCTAGAAATTATTTTTTTAAAGCACTTATGTTCATCTACTGAAGTGGTATGCTAGAACTGTTAAAATTATTGAATAAAACATCAAAATAATAACAGAAACAATAACATCTTCATCAAACAAAAAAGAGATTACCTTAGATAAAGTTTGATTAATATGTACATACAGTATCTGTCAAAAGTTTGGATTCATTCAAATTTGTTTTAATGTTTTTGAAAGAAATTGCTTATGCTCGCCAAGCCTGCATTTATTTGATAAAAAAATACAGAACAAAATAGTAATATTCAGGAAGGATTATGTTAAATAGATAAAAAGTGCTAATAAAGAGACATATATTATAATATTTATATATGTTTATTTTTAAATAACTTTTTAATAATAAAAAAATCCTGAAAAAAAACTATCACAGCTTATAAAATAAACATTAAGCCATGTTTCTAACATTGATAATAAATCAGCATATTATAATAATTTCTGTAGGATCATGTGACACTGAAGACCGAAGCAATGGCTGATAAAAATTTAGCTTTGCATCACATATATATATATATAAGTATAGTAAAATAGAAAGCCATTATTTTAAATTATAGTAATATGTCAAAATAGTATTATTATTATTTTGATCAAGTAAATCAAGGCTTGATGAGCATAAGAAAATTATTTCAAAAACATGAAGAATATTAATGTGTCCAAACTTTTGTACTGTTTAAGTACAAATATGAAGAAAAAAAAAATATTACATGTTTATATATATATTATATATAGGAATCGTACAACATGAATTTTGCCTATGGCCTCCAAATGCCTAGAACCGGCCCTGGGTCCGGGTACCCTCAAGGAGCTTTAACGTACTCCAGCGTGCTTTTTATGCCACTTTTCACAAGAAGTAATATGAGTCTCTCAGGTGTCCCCAGAATGTGTCTGTGATATTTCAGCTCAAAATACCCCACAGATCATTTTAAAAATGCATACATTTTGAGTGGAATCAGAAACACACTGTTTTCATGCACGCTGCATGCTCCCTGCTCCCTTTTCCAGAATAGAGCTGTGCCTTTACAGCTTGTATCTCAGATCCTTTGCCAAAAATCATCTGTCTTGTTTCAATTCATCATGTCTATCATGCTTAAATCATGTGTTTTAATACCATATCAGTTTAAACTTCTGATACACAGTTTTCTGAGTGCACACATCCAAAGACCGCTCACAGAAAGCGGCTGTCACATGGCATGTGAGTACTAAAATAATTTCCCTTTCAAACAGTCTCCCCTGTTGCATATGACACATTGGAAAATATCCTGTTTCACTCTGTACTGAAGCCTGATTTGTTTACGTTTGTGTAGCTGCACAAACCATTGGCGTTTTAGCCTGCCAGAAAGGGCGGAGCCAACCTCAATATAGGTCAGCTCAGAGCACCATCCATCAGAACATTTTCCTTCAGCGAGGAGGATCATCTCTTCGCTGATTCTGCAAGGAAGTCGAAGGAAGACACCCCACCTGTGCCACCATCGAAGAGCCCCGGCAGAGAAGATTTCCCTGTGGCCATTCGGTGCATAAAGAGCAAGAGCAAATTTCCTAAAAGAGCTCAGTCTGCATTGTTGCAAATGCCGAGTCGCGAGTGTGGTACACGAGATTGATGGGCACAGTGAGGATGTCGCCTGTCACTCACAGAGTTTGTGCTCTCATTGTGAGAGTCTCAGCCTTTCCTGTTTCCGCTCGCTGATCACCTTTTTTCACGATGGCGTCCTCCCTGTTCTGCTCTCACGTTTCCTTTCTCCAGAAAGAATCAGCGGAGCAGCAGGCCTTTCTCTCTGGGTTGGAGCGGTATCACGTCGGCTCAGCGCCTGCGTGCCCTGCCCTCCCCGCTTCCTTTCATCTCGCTGGTGTGCTTCACAGGATGAGGACCAGTGCCCCTATTCTGCTGTGAGTGGCCTGGTCTCTTTTGGTTCTGTGCATCTCATTGGTGTGCTTCACAGGATGAGGACCAGTGCCGCTCTTCTGCTGCGAGCGGCCTGTTCTCTTTTGGCGCTTCGGGGGAGGACATCGTCGTCAATGACATCGCCGATGACTCTGTGTCCATGGTGGCATCAGACACAGTAGCGTGGGAAGGTTCCGGCGAGGATTCCGTAGCTCTTCCCTCCGCTCAACCCGTGAGGCCGAAGCTGGACGTCGAACTCATCCACATCCTGTCTAAGGCTGTAGAGGACTTGGGTCTTGAATGGACGGCTCCAGAAAGTCTATCCTTTCATATTATGTTCTATCGTTTATTTTGTGGTGTCGCAAAATACATTGGTTACGGTAATACCTTTTCATAATTTGAGTGACTGCGATCTTTGTACGCCGCCCACCACGAGACGTGAAGGGGAGACAGAAGCAGGTGGACAACAATATTTAATATAATAAAAACATTTTAAAAGAAAAAAAATCACTATATCGTGATATATATTGTTATTGTGATATAAAATTTGTCATATCGTGATATAAGATTTTGGTCATATCGCCCACCCCTACCTCCAAGCCCTGCAGGACCACTTCGGCCATCGCTAAAAGTGAATATGCAGTGGCTGGTCAGGTTGGATTGGCGATCCAAGACAATGGCCAGTTTGGTGGTGTTGGAGCATCACCTCTGGCTGAATCTGACCGAGATCAGAAATGCTGAGAAAATGGCCTTCCTCGACTCGCCAGTCTTACCGAAGGGCTTGTTCGGCTTGCTGTGGACAGGTTTATGGAGTGTTTCTTTGAGGTTCAAAAGACGTTGTAAGCTGCAGTGCCTCGTCGAGGGAGAAGACGCACAAAATGATTGAGAAATAGCACATTCCTAAGGAAGTTGTAAAGGTTAATACATGAGCGATCCGCATTTAACTGGCTGGCCGATTTCCTGCCCTAAGTCTCCTTATCTCAGGAGACCTCTAAAAACTAGGAGAGATTTGAGGGAAACATCTGGATGTTTTCCAGAACAGGACCTCACTGTTGGTTCTTATCACTTAACCATAATTCAACCGAAACAGGACAAAATAACTCTCTATCTGGGCATGGTCCCGGATGACCATTTAACGTATAATTCAATAATGGAGGACTGTTTTATGGTGAGACTTTCGAACTGAACCTCCACAGATACACATCAAAAAGTGACTCTGCTTGACCCCAGACACCTCCCGTTTCTCTACATTCCAAAGGACCATCGCTCTCTCTGCTGCGCTTCCCAAATCACCCTTGTGTTTCTCTTAGCAGACAAATAGACTAAAACATTTATAAAGTGTGCCAAAAGACCATTAATAGTTGCTGCTGCTATTATAGCAACATACTCAAGAGACAATATATTAAGGTTCTAAAAGCGTATTTCTCATTTCTCTCTTTAAGGCCTTCATAGTATGATTTGTTAAGTGCGTGTTCCACTTCCAAACTTATCTATGCTATTAAATCTCCCGGCTTGAGAACATTAACTTAGCTAATTAATGATTCTCGGCCACTTTTTGATTCACTACGCGAGTGAGCACAAGACAAGATGCGCGGCGCTCAGAGAAGGAGTGGCCAAACGCGGTCTGTGGGGAGAATTATGAGATCGATCAAGTTAAATAGTTTTCTATGCATGTTGTCTGTCTAAACAGGCAAATGTCAGCATATGGTCCGCTGAGGCCTCAAGAATGTATAATAATTAATCCGTAGATTAATTTATCTCACCCTAAACGAGTGAGATTGTCAGTGCTATAAAAGATAAGAATCTAAATAGTGCTTATTGGTTTATGTGCTGAAACTGCATAACTCACGTCACCATAGTGACAAGCTCAACCAAAATTTTACAAATTTGCTAGTGCAGACTTAGTCACAGCGCCATTTTGAGCTTTTGTAAACAAATAGCATTAGCACAAAACTAAGCTAACTGAATTAAAGCATTAAATCACATGCAAGGCTATTAGCATTGAAGGCTAGCGGTTAGCATGTGGTTGCATTTGTGGGTTGAATGCAGTGGGTTTTGACTGAAGTGACTGAACCAGTTACTTTTGAACTTTGACTCACACTGAGACTTGTTACCGAATTCCTTTCTTTTTCAATCTTATTCAGGATTCTTGTCTCTCTCTGTCTCTTCTCCCATTGAAAAGGACTGTAACAAATGCAATGTTAATAAACTGGCTGTATTATTGTAACTAATCATCAGAGTGGCTAGCGATCTCACATGTGGTTTTAATAAACATTTGTTTAAGGTTTTTAGTTTTAGCGGGTATTAGTTTAATAGCTGGTGGTTTTATTAGAATATAATTCGGTACTACCTCATTACCTTGATAATATGGTGATTAATTAAATTATAACTGCTCTCCTGATTTTAAAGACATCAGTGGATTGCTATTGTTAGGAATTTGAAATTGTTAATTTAATTACAAATTTGAAATTAATTTAATAAAATTATTTCAGTTTCTGCTTCCACGTAGCAACAATAGCCACCGATTAATCATAAGCGCTCTTATAATTTGACAACATTATTAAGATCTTAATCATTATCAAGATCTGAAATTAGGGATTTGGAATCTGTAATTTAATTTCATAATTAACTTTGAATTTGAAAATTCTAATTACATTTAATATTTAATTACAGTTCCTGTTTACATATTGCAACAATATTGGCTTATAAACTCAATTGTAAATTGCTCTTGTAATTCAAATTCTAATCGATCCTATCATTTTTAATGATAACATCATACAATTTTAATTAGAAACCACAATTTCTAATTTGAAATTCTAATTTCAGTCGCAACACAAGTCTGGCTCTACCTGTTAGGCCTTACTTCATCTCCTTAGGTGATCTGATTAAATCAGCTAAAATTGTAATAAGGTTGCCTTTATTTAGGCCTGAGAGTAGATAGCGCTCCCCCTAGTGCTGGGTTGGTGAAGTGACATTGCCTCCATCGTGGCTGCTTGGCACCACTGAACCAATGTCATTTCTCACCAAACCTAGGGTATAAAACATTAGCCTTCCAATTAGAAAACCCCAAAAGGAAATTAAGGTTTCCTCAACTTTTTTCATGTAAAACAGCAAAACCAACCCCCTAAGTGTATCGACTAAACAGCGCCACCACGCTGTCACCCTTGTTATTAGTCCTAACCTTGGGAGTAAAACCTCAGTTTTCTTCTCTTTTCTCCCTGCTGCTATCTTCTAATTTGACTACTGCTACTGTTTGCTTAGATTTTGCCTGTGGGAAGATCATGAGCAGAGAACTTTCGCAATTGAATGGGTATTTGTGAAACTTGAGAACGACGTTTCAAAACTGTTTTCTATTTACGTTCCTCTATTGTGAAATTCTACCCCTCCAAGTTAAAGCAGGTCAACGAGAAGATAGGCGTTTGCAAAATTTTAAGCACGCACGAGAGACACGTTAACCAGCGTTGTGGTGACAATTTTGCCATCAAGGGACCAATACTGTTATTGCAATCACAGTCTTATAACAAAAATAGAAAACCCGTTTACAATCCTCTGACTAGAAGCATCCTTCTAAACCAGACTTAACAAAAAAAAGAAAGACAAGAAGAAAATCTGCTATAGAAAGAGAGATTTTGTTATTGTCCCTCTCCCTCACCTTCGTATTAGACTGACATCCTTCCTTGAAAAAAAATAGGAGACTTTCTCTTACAGAAAAAGGTGAAGCATCCTATTATTACCCATTTTACTTGCTCTGTTGGTGTCCTTTTCTTTCTCTGTTTCCCAGCTGTGCAACCTGTGTGTGTGCTCAATAATTTTTCTCACAGAGATTACAAATTAGAAGCATGCCCAGCAGAGGATCACAGCCGCAGAGAATCAAACTCAACGTAAGCATACACTATACTTTGCACATTTAAACTCTGTTGTGTTTTGTTTTGTTTTTATTTTGCTTTGTTTCCCGTTCAAGGTCTGAGTCAGTTCGGTTTGAGATCTCCCTCACCCCACCAGAACATGTCTTACAAAACAGAACATGTCGGTCACTGGGAGGATCTGGAAACATGGCTAAGTGTTGCGACAGACAGCCTCCTCCCTAAGGCTGCTGAAACACTCAAACATCAGTCACAGGACCAGCTGGATGACAACATAACAAGTATCATGTGACAAGACCCAAGTCAAAGCTACAGTCACAAAGAATTAGCCAAGATCAACGGCTCCTTAAGTAACACACTCATCGCCACCCTCAAGTTGAGCGACAAGCACGCTGCACAACTCCATCAGGAGCTGACACGCGCACAACGACGCATAGAGCAGCAGGAACTTGGAGCGACAGGAAGGGTATGATGAGGTGGAACAAGGCGCTGAGGAAGAGAGCAACAGGCTAAAAGAGACTCTAGCAGCTACTACCCTAAAAATGGAACAAATCAAAGAAGACTACACTGATCTTTCTGACAAGCTATAGTATGCAGAGAAGCTACTGGAGAATGCAAAGGCTGACTTCAGGGACAAATGCAGCAGATTCAAAGCCCTTGAAGCTCACCTGGATGAGTCAAGAAATGAGATCAGCCGTCTAACAGTTCGACTACTTCAAAGAGGAATATGAAAGTTTCCAAGAGGAACACAAGAACGCTTATGAATTACGCTATGAGCCGTCAAGGACAGGACGTGCACCGACCTCACCCCTGCCAAGCAGGACCAGGTCACCTGTTCCTGGACTGACACGTGAGCAAAAGATGGAGGGGGTGGTGTTGAAACATTCACCAGCTCCCTCTGAAGAACTGTACCTCACGACAAAGCCAAAAAAACCTGCTGCAGCCTGCCGCAGATCGTCGCACGGCTTGGACCTAAAATGTTCCTGTGGCTCAGTGGTTAGAGCATTGCGTTAGCAGCGCAAAGGTTGTGGGTTCGATTCCCAGGGAACAAACATACTGACAATACAAATGTATAGCCTGAATGCACTGTAAGTCGCTTTGGATAAAAGCATCTGCTAAATGCATACATGTAAATGTAAAAGACCTCGACAAGCTCGCCAGGAACATTGGCAAATTTAACCCCAGCGTGCCAAATAGCCAAAATGTCCAAGCTTATCTCCAAGATATCGATTTCCATCTGGAAATGCGACCTAATGTTACAGACAAAGATAAACTCTATTTACTCCGAACAACATCCAGTCCTGAAGTTCGCAGCTTCCTTGACCGGCAGCCTGCTAACACAAAGACTGATTATAAACCGCTTCAAAAAGCCCTCATTAAAGAGTTTGCCGATCCTGAGTCCGAACAAGGCTTGGTGGCTGCCCTGGAGACGAGACAAGGACATCACGAACCTCCTCAAGCCTACTACAGCCGACTCAGACAAGCATACTTTGGAACTCGCAACGAACCTGACATGGAGGATGAACTGAACTTTAAAACTCTCTTCCTGAGGAACCTTCATCCCGCATAAGCCACCATCTTGGCGTTCTTGCATGTCCACGAACAATGAACACTCAGTAGTTGCGAGACTTGGAGCAGAAAGCTTACGGCAAACAAAAGATGACCTCAAAGACCCCAGCAGTTCTTGACTTCAACACTCAAAGTCAAGGGTTGGCTCTAGAGGGCACCCAATGCCAAGACAGTGCCAAGCCGCCACACAGAGAGTGGAATGCACCCCCGTCCAACAAAGAACGAGACTCACACGCTGGCACCTTACCTAAACAGAGGTATGACCACTGGGATGGACAGCGTGGACGTCAACGCTCACCTGGACGACACTGGGATAAGTCATGGGACCAATCAAGGCCTTGTGAGAGTCAATGGAAGAGATTGTGGAACCAGCCAAGCTCGTTTGGAAACTCAAGAGAGAAAAGCTCATGGGAATTCAATGGAAACTCAAAGGGAAAATGACAAACTCACCCTGGAGCAACCAGCCCAAGGAATCGATGAAAGAATTCACAAAGATTCCAAGCTGACTGAGATCAAACTAAATCCACACAAGAACAAAAGACCCCACCGTATTTCGACTAACGAAAGCTGATGGCAATGATGAAAGAGTTCTTCCGAGAGTTCTTCCAATGAAAGGAGGAGGATCGGAAGTGGGAAATTGATTCAGCCTGACTAACCGCCGGACGAGAAGGCAGCGACCAGCTGACCCATCCAGCCACGGAGAACAGCACTCCTTCACCTCACTCTCAGAGAACCGTAATCACACTAATTTCAGATGGACAGGAAACCCCACCTGAAAACCCAGCAACCGAGTTAGACACTAACTCAATACCCAATGCTCTAGATCCAACAAACACCTGCTGATAAAACCCCTCAAGTTCCTGAAAGTGCTGTCTTGGTCGTCTGCCACTCCTTCGAAGAACACCAGATCAGTCCTGACATCCTAAACGTTTCCTCCCAAACTCCAGTCCATCAACTTCTAGGCGATCTCATTTAAAAAGGTATAGCAAGAAAGCTTTACCTCTCCATCAGAGTCAGAGCCCTTCTCGATACGGGAGCCTATATTACTCTAATGTCTACCGAATTCCTAGAGGAAGTCCAAGAAAGGACGAAGAGGACTAACAAAAGGTGCGAACTGAACCTCCAAGCATACTCCCACACGGACCTACAACATGTGGCCCTAATTCATCTAACAGTGGGACCCATGGACCTCGTCCATCCAGTATACGTTTCAACACTCAACACGTATCCACTCCTCATTGGGAAATATCTGCTTAATCGCTTCGAACCTCTAATAGACTTCAAGCACCTAAAGATTTGGACACAAGTCCATGAGCCTCTGCCCTGCCAGTCATTAGACTCCAACGAGTCGCAGTGTCAAGTCACAGACACCGCCCCTAAGTCACTGATTAATGATGAAGTTTCAAAGCCAGGATCTGGACCAAGCACAAACAGCAAGGACCAGAACCCTCTCCTCTGCTCACTGTAGGAGTCTGAATCAAACACAGGCCCCCTTCAAATCATGCCTGCGATAGATGTCCAAGGCACATAAGTGTCCGACATGGCACTAGCCCTGTGGGCAGAGAACTCAGCCATCAGCCTGAAGCTATTCAGAACACTAAAGCAGAGACATCAGAGTCTTACACATGTCGCTAAGCACAGCCGCTTCCCTCTCAGTCCCTGGTCGACAACCATGGCCACCTCCAAGATCATCTGTGCTCTGGACATACGATGGAACAACAGACATCTGAGTCACTACTTCCTCGTTGTCCCAGACCTGCCACATGACATCTACATTGGAGCGGATATCATGGTCCGGCTCAATGCTTGCATTGATACCGTAAGCGACATCATATGGGCTCCCCTGTCACACCAACTGACAACTTCAGTCAACCTCAAAAACCTCCAATCTGTTCAAACCATGCCAGACGCATGCGCTATGATCACGGAGCAAGAAGCCACAATACCTGCCTACAGCAAGAGTGTCAGCGTCCACCTCAACATGCAACCTGGCCAAACTCTCAACAGTAAGCTAGGCTTCTTCCAACCTTCCAGGACCTGCCTGAAACTCGGACTGACCCTGGAAGCCACACCTCTCATCGAAGTGTCATCTCATGCTGTGTATGTGTTGTTCAACAACTGTACGGCCCAAGACATCCACATTCCCAAAGCCAGTCACCTGGGATGGCTCATCAACCAGGCGTTCCATGTCTTTGAACTATCGGTACCTGTCATAGGCCCCAAACCAGCCCAACTAACGGCAGAAGAACGCAATAACACCATAACATTCACAAAACCTCATGAAATCATTGCCATCACCTCAATTCTGCCGGTTTCCAAAGAAAGCGTCTGCCGTTCAGAACTAACAGATGACACTCTCTATGCTGTCTCAACACAGCCTGCGACAGAATCACCTACACAGGTGACCATCGGGGCCCAAAGCCCCTCAAATGACCTAACTGCAGAGGAACCCTACTCCGGGTTCAATGCACAAATTCAACAGATCTTGAGTGAGGCGGATGCCCTCCACAATGAAGTGGATCGCCAAGGACTCAAAGAGGTTCTGCACAAGTACAAGGACTCCTTCTCAAAGGAATTCCCTGGATTGTGGCCTGATCAACATCCACATGGTGCGCATCCCAACAAACCCAAATGCGCCACCCACATTTGTGCGCCAGTACAAGATTCCATTAGCGTCATATGAGCCAGTGCAATAAATTGTTGACTCCATGCTGGAAAAGAGGGTCATCAGGCCCTGTAACAGCACATACTCTGCCCCGATATGGCCAGTCCTAAAACCCAATGGCAAATGGCGGCCCACCATCGACTATCGCAAGTTGAATCAGCAAGTACCATTGTCACGATGGCCTATGACCCAGTTGGACCAAGAAATTCCAAAAATCAAAGGCTCGATGATCCTGTCCACATTGGATGTCGCCTCCGGGTTCTGGACAATCCCTGTCCACCCCGATGACCAACATAAGCTGGCATTCACCTTCAGCAAACAACAGTACACCTTCACACGGTGCCCTTTCTTCTATGCCAACTCACCAGCAGAATTCAACATTTTCCTTAACAAAGCATGCCCTGACGCCAAATTCAGAGGCAACCTTGTCTACGTAGACGATGTCTTAATGAAAAGCTCAATTGTGGAAGACCACCTCAAGGAAATCGATCACGTCCTAAACTAGCTGACAACAGCAGGAGCTAAAATCGACCTTCACAAAGGACAATGGTGCAAGACCAAGGTGAACTATGTCGTACTGCTTGTCGGAAGAAACGGCATCGAGCCACAATCTAACCGTACCCAAGCAATCCAAAGCATAAAGACACCAACTAATGTCTCTGAGCTGCAAAGCTTTCTGGGAGTGTGCAATTACTCACGACAGTTAATCGAAAACTACGCTGACATCGCACGACCACTAACTTCCCTCCTAAAAAAGGATGAACCCTTTGGATGAAAGCCCAGGACACAGCTATGAGCCAGCTCAAACAGCGCCTGTGCTCTGCTCTGTGCCTTGCCTACCCAGACCCAGGAAAATAATTATATCTGGACGCTGGATTCTCTAATCAGTGCATCAGCGCAGGCCTATACCAGCTCATGACAAAGACAAGCGAGTAGTCGCTTATGCCAGCAAAACGCTGCTTCCCCCAGAATGCAAGTATTCAAACTGCGAAAAAGCTTTGCTTTGCACTGTGTGGGCCATCCAGCATTTCTCTAATTACATCGGTGCACAAAAAGTCATCATCGAGACTTGTCACCAGCCAGTCACCTTTCTCAACATTCAACGAATCAGAGATGGCATGGTGATCAACGCACGTATAGCTTGTTAATGACACTCCAAGGACGGACGTTGAGGCAAGATATGCCCAAAACTACAAATCCTCACTTGGAAACGGGCTAGCGGCCTGCCAAAACTGTTCAACGGACACGCTGTACACCTCAGCAGAACCGAAAGAACCGCCACAACCTCAACTGACAAATCACAGGTACTTTGAGGAGAATGCGTGTGAAGGAATGCCTACAGCATATATCGATGGCTGCTCCTACAATCGCGAGGGCAATTTAAAAGCTGGAGCGGGTGTGGTCTGGCTCAACAACGACCCGTGCCCACTGCAACAACTCAAATTAGGCCCTCAATCATCGCAATATGCAGAAATAGCAGCCATCCTCATCACTCTACAACTGGCTGCATCCCACAACATCAAAGAACTCCTCATCTGTACCGACTCGACCAATGCCCGTCTAAGCTTCACCTGCCATTTAACTGGATGGAAACGGAATGGATTCAAGACACAACAAGCTAACAACAAGCCTGTCAAGTACCAGGAACTCTTTCAAGCAAGCGACGCCATCGTCACTGAACATGACATGATCGTTTATTGGAAAAAAGTTTGAGGTCATTCACGTCAACCAGGACAAGACAAAGACTTAAATGACCAAACCGATGCCCTCGCCAAAGCAGGTGCATTACATGGAGAATCCTGGACATTTCATGTCCTCCCACCCAACCCTTCAGTGGCAGCAGTAACCCGCCGCCAGTATGCCACTGGCGAGTACACCCCTGTTTATGGTTTGTTCAAAGATAAATATATGTTCAATATTCACTCCAGTGATATTCAGATTTACTCATCTGTTCTGTTTTCATGAATAATACTTTTTGATTAAATGTTATCCGATTCACAGCTGTTCTCAGCTGTTAACGAATAAACAACAGTTCACTCTTTTTCCATCATGTTTGGACTCAATGCTCGTGTTTGTAACATTACCAAAGGTATTCTGGTTGTGGTTTGGTAAGTGAATAATGCATCAGTAAAACTTTAGTGACCCTTTCCTAAATGTGTGTTTGGACTATGCAAATTAAGGCTGGACGATATGGCCAAAATTTATATCACAATATATTTCTTAATTTCGGTCGATACATTATAATTTCCGATATCGATATGAACACTATTTAAAAGCCTCATAAAAACCAAATACCAATAATGCCCTCAACAGATGTCTGTACCTACAAACTTATGAAAAAATAATTTTGCCAAGTCTGTGAACTCCAATAAAACGATATAACATTTTAGGGGGAAAAACACTGCACAAATAAATGAATGATCACCTTTTATTTGTATTTAGCCTTCATACAAACTAGAAATGTGAAATCACTGTCAAATAAACATCTCAGACTCAACCTTATTAACATTAATATCTTTAGCACACATACACACGTTCTTTTTATTCGAGCTGTCACTACTGAGGAACCATTTAAAGCACCATCTGAGACTCCCAAACTTAGCACTTGAATGATTCAGTTTTGGAATATGATTATCCTTCTACTGAGCTCACTTGTGGACCTCGTAAAGAGACACAACTAATTTGCATGTTCATGAATCCCAAAGGAGTCAGAAGTCTCTCATATATCATGTTCACATCATGCTCAAATGATAAAGCTTGGCTTAATGAATATTAGATCCCTTTCTAAGAAAACACTTTTTTTAAATGATATGACCACAGATCATAAGCTAGATGTGCTATGTTTGACAGAAACCTGTCTAAAACCTTATTTTAAATTAGTCTAGGATTAGATTAGACCCCCAAGATTACTGTTATAAACATGAGCCGCATCCAAATGGTAAACAGGGAGGTCTTGCTACAATTTATAGTAATATTTTAAATATTTCTGAGAGGTCTGGTTTGAAGTATAATTATAAGTATAGTTTGAAGTAATGGTGCTTTATGTAACATTATTGAGAGTAATAAGTGTTACTGATAAATCCCTATTGACATTTGTACTGGCTACCATATACAGGCCACCAGGGCACCATATAGGCTTTATTAAATAATTTTCAGATTTTCTATTTGAGTTAGTGCTGGCCGCAGATAAAGTCTTAATTGTTAAAGATTTTAATATCAATGTAGATAATGAAAAAGATGCATTGGGATCAGCATGTATAGACACCGGCTCACAAGATCAGCTTGTGATCTTGCCCAATCTCAGAAGACTTAGTTCACCTCCACCAGCAAGACAATGAAATTAATTTAATTTAATTTAATGATTAAGCTCAGATGAGCTTTATTTGTCACATACATAATTATACAGAGTATAACCAGCAGTGAAATGCGTTCTCTGCATTTAACCCATCCAAGTGCACACACACTTGGAGCAGTGGGCAGCCGACACTGCGGCGCCCGGGGAGCAGTTGGGGGTTTGGTGCCTTGCTCAAGGGTCTCACCTCAGTTGTGGACAATTCCAGCCGGAGCCGAGATTCGAACACAAAACCTCGGATTACAAGTCAAACGCTCTATCCACTAGGCCACGACTGCCCCGTGCAGTCCCCAGCATCAACTAATGCCTCGGCTTCACCATCTATCCCTGCCATCAGAAAATTGACCGACTGAGACTGAGATAAGGTCTAATTAATTCAGACATCCAGTTCTCCCGGCGAATGAGTAAAGCCAAGCTTTATGATATATATGTCTCTCTGGAACACACTAATGCTCCCACCACCAAAAAGGTCAGTAGAACCTGCAAGACCAAGACCAAAAGTTCTCGCATCTCAACCACTTCATATTCATCTTCATCTAGATCAAATTCCAGCTCCCCACAAGTGATGAGATGCAACAGTTTGTCAGCGAGCCTGGGCCATGCCCCAGACTCCGCCCTTCCAGATCCTCTACCGCAATTTCAACATTGGGAAGCGTTGTAAGTTTCTTCATGGCTGTAATTACTGTGGCGAGTCAAGAAACTACTTATTGACTGTACATTTTTCGGTTCTGGTAGAGCCCGTGCAGCAGGGCACCTGGGTGACTGTGAGGCGGCCTAGTCTTGGGTCAAAACACAGCTCTTCCGTTCCGATTAAAACATCAAACAGGTTCTCCTCGCTTAGTGATGCACCCACTGAGAAACTTGATGAAAGTGTTCTAGTTATTGGCGATTCTATTGTACGGAACGTGAAAATAGAGACACCAGCCACCATAGTCCATTGTTTACCGGGAGCCAGAGCGCCTGACATCTTGGCAAATTGTTAAAGAGGTGTGTGAACTTGCAAAGGTCTTGATCCAATCCCCTCACACCTTCTTCAAACAATCTCTCCTTCACTCTTACCAGCACTCACACACATCATCAACACATCTCTCCTCACAGGCACCTTCCCAACTGCATTCAAACAGGCTCGGGTAACCCTACTGCTCAAAAAACCTACATTAAACACTTCACTTACAGATAATTCAGACCTGTGTCTCTCCTTCCATTCATAGCCAAAACGCTTTAATGAGTTGTTTTCAACCAGTTATCCTCATTTCTGTCAAAGCATAACCTACTGAATGCTAACCAATCATGTTTCAGACGTGGACATTCAACTGAGACTGCACTACTCTCAGTCACTGAAGCCCTGCGAATTACAAAAGCTGATTCCAAATCATCTGTTCTCATTCTGTTGGATTTATCTGCTGATTTTGACACTGTTAACCATCAGACCCTCCTGACCACCCTCTCATCCCTGGGCATCCAAGGGATTCCACTTTGCTGGTTTGAATCCTATCTCAATGGTAGGTCTTTCATGGTGGCCTGGGGAGGGAAGGTATCCACAGAACATCAACTGGTCACTGGGGTTCCTCAGGGATCGGTTCTTGGACCCCTCCTCTTCTCCAAATACACCACATCACTGGTTCCCATCATACAGACACATGGTTTCTCATACCATTGCTATCACAGCTATATCACAGCTCTATCTCTCATTTCGACCAGATGATCCAACGGTAGCTGCACGGATCTCAGGCTGCCTGGCGGACATCTCTGCATGGATGAAAGAACATCACCTACAGCTCAACCTGGCTGTAACAGAGTTCGTAGATACGGCAAGGAAGGAGGCGGGAACCGGCGAACATTGAAAGACATTTAATGATAAAATAAACAAACACAACAGAAAAGCGGCAGCCCCTCACGGACGACTGCCGCACACAAAACACAAACTAAAATCCAGGCCTGGTCCTCTCTCGTCTTCCACTGTCGTCACTCCTCATTTAACCCTTCCGTAGCTCCTCCGTGGGACTTGAGACCGGTGAGTGTCGCAGGTGTCATTCATTACCATTTACTCCACCGGCCTCGCTCCGTTCCCACGGCTCTCGGCCCCGCCCCAATCGCCACATACCCCCACCGCCCCTCGCAGGCCGGGGGGTACCCACGAGACTGCGCTCTACTCCCCCCCCCCTCTCCCAGGGGGAGCCCGTTAGGGCGGCCGCGGCGATCTGGGGGTACGGACAGACGAGGCGAGAGAAAAGGAGACGGAAGGATGAGGAGTGACAGAGAAGAGAGAGGGGAGAGAGAAAAAAAAAAAACATCTCGGTCCGGTTCCCGGACACACTGTCGCTCGGTCCTCACTCCGCTGAGCGGCTCACTCGCGGTGCCATGCGATGGTACTGGACCTCTTTGGTGGACGGCCCGATGCTCCTCCGCGTCCTGGCGGACGGCGATGGCTCCTCCGGTCGAGGGCAGCCGGCAGCGAGTCCCCCGTTCCCTGCTCCTCCCCAAGCATGGCGGATGGCAGCAGGCTTCGGCCTCCAGGCGAACGGGGCGACTCCTCCGCTCCCTCTCGGACGGCAGCCACCCCTCCTCGACCCAGGAGCACGGCAGCGAGTCTTCCGTCCCACCTGTTCTTCACCCCTCACGGACGACTGCCGCACACAAAACATAAACTAAAACTCCAGGCCTGGTCCTCTCTCGTCTTCCACTGTCGTCACTCCTCATTTAACCCTTCCGTAGCTCCTCCGTGGGACTCGAGACCGGTGAGTGTCGCAGGTGTCATTCATTACCATTTACTCCACCGGCCTCGCTCCGTTCCCACGGCTCTCGGCCCCGCCCCACTCGCCACACTGGCAAAGACTGAGCTTCTTGTCTTCCCTGCCATCCCAACTCTACAGCATGATTTCACCATCCAGCTAGGTTCTTCTACAACTACCCCATCAAGTTCAGTCAGGAAACTTAGTGTAATTTTCGATGACCGGCTGACTTTCAAAGACCACATTACAAAAACTGCTCGATCTTGCAGGTTTGCATTGCACAACATCAGAAAGACCAGGCCCTTCCTTACACAGCACGCTGCACAACTTCTTGTCCAGGCCCTTGTAATTTATAGACTGGACTACTGCAATGCTCTTCTAGCTGGATTTCCATCATGCACAATCAAACTTTTACAGATGATTCAGAATGCAGCGGCACGACTGGTCTTTTGCGAACCCAAAAGAGCCCATGACACACCTCTCTTTATCTCCCTGCACTGGCTCCCGGTTGCAGCTCGCATCAAGTTCATGACACTGATGCTTGCATATAGAACAGCCACAGGCTCAGCACCCGCCTACTTCCACTCACTTATGAAAATCTACATCCTCTCCAGAAGTCTGAGATCTGCGAGTGAGCGACGCCTCGTGGTGAGAGGCACAAAATCACTCTCCAGAACGTTTTCATTCACCATTCCTGGCTGGTGGAATGAACTTCCCACCCTCATCCAGAATGCTGAATCCCTGACAATTTTCAAGTGACACCTGCAAACTCATCTCTTCCGTCATCATTTGACTTCATCTTAAAAAAAAAAAAAACTTAAAAAAAACCTTAAAAGAAACTCCCTTTCCTTAATTTTGCTCTCTTTTCCCTAAACTCTCACCGTCTGGCTAGAATTTTCTCTGAACCATGCCTAGAAATTTGTATTACAAGCGTGTCCTATGTCTGTTTGCCTCTTTATAATGTATTGCGTATTGTATTCCTCAATTGTAAGTCACTTTGGATAAAAGTGTCTGCTAAATGAATACATTTAAATGTAAATGTATATACGATGTCAGACACTGTAATATGCTCTAGCCCACTCCTGCTCTTCTCTCTAGAAATATGGCACTAGGGCTGCAACAACTAATCGATAAAATAGATTATATTGATTATGAAAAATCATCGATAATGATTCTCATTATCGATTAGTCGGGTCCACCCACAGTGCACGTCCAGCTTCAGCCGGTTGCTCAAATTACAGCACTGAATAACGCATTTCTATCGACAAAATGCATCTAAAAATAGTGGAGGAAACAGAATGAGATTCCGCGGGAGAAGTATGTGATCCAAGCTGCCCACAGCATGATAATTATTTATTTTGAACTTTAAGTTAATGCATTAGTGTAAAGGCTTGCCCTGTCAGGCGCTGTGACATATGCGTGTGCGTCCTCGGTGCAAAAACGTTCAGTTTACGGTCATATCCTTATCTATAAATGTCACGAATTCACGCGAGCATTAAAGGTCCGTCCTGACCGGCTGTGTTAAGTTTAATTTATCGAGTGGCGCGTACACGCGTGTCAGACAGACGGAACACAGAGAGGGGTTGGTTTAGTTTTCGATATTCGTGACACATTCAGCGATAAACGACAATAACTCCAAATCGACTTGCCCAAAACAAATCTAAACAGTGTGACCGCCAAAAGGGCAAAGCTGATCATGTTTCACAGCCTTCTTTTTCATAGTTTTCGCTCGATGTAATAACCACTAGCCCGCACAAGCCGTCTCAATGTGCATCAAGCTCGCTCGCTCTGTGTGGAGCTTTCAGTAAGGGACCGTGGAGAAAGTGCACGTTTTCTGCGGAGCTTTCAGTAAGGCACCGAGGGGAAAGTGCAAGTTTTCTTCGTTTTCTGCGGAGCTTTCAGTAAGGGACCGAGGGGAAAGTGCACGTTTTCTTCGTATCTTTCAGTAAGGGACCGAGGGGAAAGTGCAAGTTTTCTTCGTTTTTTGCTATAGCTCACTGGGCAGTGTTTTTGTAATAGCTTTTTAGTTAAAGGGCCTATGGACATGAGACCAGTGTCAATCAAGAGAGGGTGACAGTGGACATTTTTCACAACCTTCCATTTTAGACCTACTGGTAGAAAAGGGAATTGCATGTCAAAAATGAACTTTCTTTATGTAATAACTTTCATCAGCAGGAAGATAGAGACTTGACTGTGATCAAAGTGAACGTGTGTTCCTGCAGAACATTCCTCTCACCTGTTAGTTTACACGGAGTCTTTATTATCTTTATTATTATTTAAATTTTTAATAGAGATGTAAACTATATTCATTATTACAGTGGTTAATAAATTTATTAAAACAAATTTATGTAAGGTTTTTAACAGATTATGTAAGGTTTGTGCCACTGCTGCTCTAAACTAACAGCACTGGTGATTTACCAAAGTCATTTTTTAGCTTTCTGTATTGGTTAGTCCTCCAAAATGCATAAGCTCTTTAGTAACAGTAGTAGGCTATTTCTAATGCTATAATATAATTATTGCTGTTATCTATGAAAGAGAGGCAGAGCACTTTATAGTGTTTTTTTCAAGATACCCAATTACAGTCAAAAAGTACATAAACAATGCAAGCAAGAATGCAAGCTGTTATGAGGCCATTTTTGTTATAATAAATACTAATTAGTTTGACAGATTCCTGAAATATTTGTTTTCTCTTTATGACAGGTGGTTTAATAAATTAAACACTGTATGTTTTCATAGCATTCAATTAGTTTGAAGGATATTGAGCAGAATGTGGAATAGTGTGTATTTTGGCAATAAAATATAATAATTGTATTTAATACGATTAATCGATTAATCAAAAAAAAATAATCGGCCAACTAATCGATTATCAAAATAATCGTTAGTTGCAGCCCTATATGGCACATAGTCTTAGAGTTCGTACTTAACTAACTGGGGCCTAGGTCAGGAAGCAGACAGACTGGCTAAACCGACCATCTGCTAGCCGTCTCACATCACAGATAAAGAACAGCCAGACACCTTGTCAAAAATGATAAAGATTGGCTTATCGGATATCAGGTCCCTTTCTACAAAAGCGCGTTTAGTCAATTACATGATCACTGATCATAAACTAGATGTGCTCTCTTTGACAGAAACCTGGCTAAAACCAGATGAACACATTATTTTAAACGAGTCTACTCCCCAAGATTACTGTTATAAAAATGAGCCATGTCCAAAAGGCAAATGGGGAGGTGTTGCTACAATTTATAGCCATATTCTCAGTAGTTCTCAGAAGACAGGCTTTAAGTATAACTAATTTGAAGTAATGGTGCTTCATATAACATTATCTACAGAAAAAAAGTATTAATGATAAATCCCCGTGATGTTTGTACTGGCTACTGTATACAGGCCACCAGGGCACCATACAGACTTTATTAAATAATTTGGTTATTTTCTATGAGAGTTAGTGCTGGCAGCAGATAAAGTCTTAATTGAGGGTAATTTTTATATCCACACTGATAATGAAAAAGATGCATTAGGATCAGTATTCATAGACATTCTGAGCTCTATCGGGGTTAGACAAAGAGTGTCAGGACATACTTATTGTCAAAATCATACTCTAGATGTAATACTGTCACATGGAATTGATGTTAATGGTGTTGAAATTCTGCAGAAAAGCAATGATATATCAGATCATTATCTAGTTTTGTGTAAACTCCATATAGCTAAAGCTGTAAATTCAACTCCTTGATACAATTATCGTAGAACCATCACTTCAACCACAAAAGACTGCTTTGGAAGTAATCTTGCTGATTTATCTAAATTCCTCAGCATATCCAACAGCGCAGAAAAACTTGTGATGTAACAGAAACTACGGACTCTTTCTTTTCTAGCACTTTAGATACGGTTGCTCCTTCACGCTTAAGGAAGATTGAGGATAAGAGTCCAACACAGTGGTATAATGAGTACAATCGTGCCCTAAAGACAGCATCCCAGAAATGGAGCGCAGCTGGAGGAAAACAAAACTAGAGGTATTTCGTATTGCTTGGCGGGAAAGTACCCTATCCTCCAGAAAAGCATTAAATCTATACTATTTGAGATCAAATTGTAACCATGCAGCCATCAGCTACAGTATCACATCAAATAGTGGACTGTAGATCCCCTGAGGAACAATTCCACTCATTCTCTACTATAGGAGAGGAAGAATTCTATAAACCTGTTAAATCAGCTAAACCAACAACATGTATGTTAGACCCTATTCCATCTTAACTACTAAAAGCGGTGCTTCCAGAAGTCAGAGATCCTCTTTTGGCTATTAATAATTTATCATTGTCATTAGGACATGTCTCCAAAACCTTTAAATTTGCTGTTATTAAGCCTCTCATTAAAAAAACACAAATTGACCCCAAAGATCTAGTTAACTACAGACCGATCTCGAATCTCCCTTTTCTGTCAAATATACTAGAAAAGGTAGTATCCTCACAATTATATTCCTTCTTAGAGAAAAAATATATATGTGAGGATTTCCAGTCAGGATTTAGACCATCTCATAGTTTCTGAGACTGCTCTAATTAGAGTGACAAATGACCTGCTCTTATCATCCGATCGTGGTTGTATCTCTCTATTAGTGCTACTGGATCTTTGCACTGCGTTCGAAACTATCGATCACAACATTCTTTTGAATAGATAAGAAAACTTTGTTGGCATTAGTGGATGCACACTAGCATGGTTCAAATCTTACTTATCTGACCGCCATCAATTCGTAGCAGTGAATGAAGAGGTATCATATCGATCACAAGTGCTGTATGGAGTATATCGTGGCTAAGTACTAGGGCCATTACTTTTCACACTTTACATGTTACCCTTGGGTAATATCATCAGGAAACACAGGGTAAGCTTTCAATGTTATGCTGATGATACTCAGCTCTATATTTCTTCACGGCCCGGTGAAACACGTCAAATTGAGAAACTTATGGAATGCATAGTTATAGATAGATATAAAAAAGTGGATGACGAATAATGTCTTACTGTTAAATTCTGAAAAAAATGAGGTGTTAAATATCGACACAAGTCATAACCACACAAGTAATAACCTAGAACACTGTCTAACACTTGATGGCTGCTCTGCTGATTCTTCGTCATCAGTCAGGAACCTAGGTGTGCTATTTAAAAGCAATATCTCCTTTGACAGCCATATTTCTAGCATTTGTAAAACTTTATTTTTTAATTTAAAAAATATATCTAAACTGAGACCTATGAAGTCAAATGTCAAATGAAGAAATGTTAATTCATGCGTTTATTGACCTCAAGGTTAGGTTATTGTAATGCTTTATTGGGTTGATGTTCTGCACGCTTAATAAAAAAACTACAGATGGTTCAAAATGCAGCAGCTAGAGTCCTTAGTAGAACCAGGAAGTATGACCACATTAGCCTGGTTCTGTCAACACTGCACTGGCTCTATATTAAACATCGTATAGATTTAAAAATCTTGTTAATTACTTATAAAGCCCTGAATGGTTTACCTTCTCAGTACTTGAGCGAGCTCTTATCTAATTATAGTCCTCCACGTCCACTGCGTTCTCAAAACGTGGGCCATTTGATCATTCCTAGAATATCAAAATCAACTGTGGGTGGCAGATCCTTTTTCTATTTAGCGCCCAAACTCTGGAACAATCTACCCAACAATGTTTGAGAGGCAGACACACTCTGTCAGTTTAAATCTAGATTAAAGACCTATCTCTTTAACCTGGGGTACGCATAGCACACTACATTTACATTTATGCATTTAGCAGACGCTTTTATCCAAAGCGACTTACAGTAAATTCAGGTTATACATTTATTGTCAGTATGTGTGTTCCCTGGGAATTGAACCCACAACCTTTACACTTCTAACGCAATGCTCTACCACTGAGCCACAGGAACACTAATACACTTCTAATACTCAAATCCGTTAAAGGATTGTTAGGCTGCATTAATTAGGTCAAACGGAACCAGGAAAACACTTCCCATAAAACACAATGTACTTGTTACATCGTAAGATGATTGACATCTAAGCTAATATTAGTCTGTTTCTTTCTTATTCCGAGGTCACCGTAGCCACCCGATCCGGTCCTTATCCAGCCCAGATGGTCACTGCGGTCACCAGATCCAGTCCGTATCCAGATCAGATGGTGGATCGGTACCTAGAGGCAACCTCTAAAGTCCCTACAGCCCTGAATGTCAGCGGAGTCCAGGACACGTAGATTAGCCCCAGAGACAGATCCTCAGTGAGGACCCCCTCACCAAGACAGCCATCTGGAAAAGATCACTGGAACCAGTTGAGCCCTTACAATTTGACTCTGCTGCAGTTGGAAGAAACTGCTGGTTCATCTGACCAGAGAGGAACTGGCCCCCCGACTGAGCCTGGTTTCTCCCAAGGTTTTTTCTCCATTCTGTCACCGATGGAGTTTTGGTTCCTTGCCGCTGTTGTCTCTGGCTTGCTTAGCTGGGGACACTTCATTTCCAACGATATAGTCGCCCCAACTTGATTGCACAGATACTAATAGAACTGAACTGAGCTGGATGATGCCATCACTGAATGGCTCAGTGGTATAACGAAATGCCTTTAACTGAAAATTTGTGGGTATTTCCAGGGAATCTTGTCATTTTACATTATTGACACAATTTTCCTATTTTGATATTGTGTAGTTGCTTTGTTACAATTTGTATTGTTAAAGCGCTATATAAATAAAATGTAAACTCAAAGCTGTAGAGGATACAGGAGCATGCACTCTGCAGACTGTGACACCAACCATGCCTTGTCTGCTGCACTCTAAAAAACTCATCCCAAAGAAGATTCACAGTGCCACTCCAAAGCCCACTCCAAAGCTAAACACTGAGCTTATGCGGAAACATGAATACGTGGCAAGATTCTGTGCGCGTATGGAGGGCCTTCACTTCAGAGTTGACGACACTCCTGAAAACACCTGGGCCGAGCTAAGAGGTTCCATTACGGAGGCTGCATCTGAGGTCTTCAGCCTTTGTAGAAGGAAACAGCTGTATTGGTTCCTTGCAAGCTCTGCTACTCTGCTCCCGGCCCTTGCTGACAAGCGTGCTGCCCGTCTCAGTGTTCTCCAAGATATAAACGACTCCACCATCGCTCACTATCGTAAAGCCAGGAATAACGTGAAGCGTCTCACACGCCAGGCCTACGAGCAGTACTGGCAGGACCTCAGTGAGAAGGTAGAATGGTGTGCAAGTACTGGGGACATACGCGGCATGTACAACGGCATCAATGAGGCACTGGGTCCTACAGTGAAAAAAACAGCACCTTTGCAAGCCACTGATGGCTCCATCGTCAACGAATTCCCAGGCCAGCTTGGTAGATGGGTTGAGCATTACAGCTTGCTGTATGCTACTCCAGTGGACGCCGATTTGAACGCTGTTTCTGCTGCTGTACCACAACTACCTGTCTGCGGAGATCTCAACAATGGAAATCGAGCGTGCGATTGTAGCTATGAAGAATAACAAGTCACCGGGCAGCGATGGAATTCCAGCGGAGCTGCTGAAGTGTGGCGGGGCAGTGTTGGTCAGGCAGCTTCACTGCTTGTTTCGATACTGTTGGCAGAACAAATGCATCCCAAGCGAACTCAAGAATGCCAACATCATCACTCTTTATAAAAACAAGGGTGACAGGCAGGACTGCAACAACTATCGAGGCATCTCACTCCGGGAAAATGCCTTGCCCGTGCAATCCTCCCAAGACTGCAGCACGTTGCTGACCAGGTGCTACTAGAGAGTCAGTGCGGCATCCGTGCTGGTCTCTCGAACTTGGACATGATTTTCTCGGTACGCCAGCTTCAGGAAAAGTGTGTGGAACAGCAACGCCCATTGTACATGGTGTTTGTCGATCTGACTAAGGCTTTAGACAATGTGAGTCGCTCTGGTCTCTTCCATGTTCTGCAGCGACTCGGTTGTCCGGCAACTCTTTTGGCAATACTCCAAGGCTTCCATGATGGAATGCAGGCAACCGTACAGTTCAACAGTGCCCACTCAAAAGAGTTTGATGTCTGCTGCGGAGTAAAGCAGGGGTGTGTCCTCGCTCCCACCTAATTTGGCATCTATTTTTCGGCTGTGCTGCGACGAGCGTTTCCAGATCCGGATGGGGTTCTGCTGCACATCAAGCGCATCCTTGTGCGTGAGTTGCTCTATGCAGACGACGCTGCCTTCGTGGCTCACACTTAACAAGAAATTCAGGAGATGTGCAATTCTTTTGCCACTGCCTGCACAGAGTTTGGACTCACCATAAGCCTCAGTAAGACAGTGTGATGGCTCAGAATGTTCCTGCTCCCCCTCACGTCACCATCAATGGCACAGTGCTGTCGGTTGTTGAGAAATTTGTCTATCTTGGCTCAACCCTAAAAGCAAACAACAGCCTTGATGCTGAACTGAATACCAGGATCGGTCGTGCCTCAACAACTTTGGGGGACTTCAGTCTCGTGTTTGGAACAACAGCCACCATTCTCTTAAAGTAAAGCTGCGCGTATATGAATCCTGTGTGCTCTCCGTTCTGCTATATGGAAGCGAAACTTGGCCTACATACCGACAGGAGAAGCACAAGCTTAATGCTTTTCACTTCCGTTGTCTACGGCAGATCCTTGGCCTGTCATGGCAGGATCGGGTCCCGAACACCACCGTGCTGAAGCTCACTAACAGCAGTGACATGTATACCGTGATCCAGAGGAGATGTCTCCGATGGATCGGCCATGTGCACCATATGCCGGATGAACGTCTCCCAAAGTCCATCTTCCATGGGGAGTTTGCTGTTGGACACCGCCCTCATGGCCGACCCAAGCTCCAAGTTTTGAACTCCAATGAAACATTTCAAATGTAAAATATTTCAAACAAATAAATACACAATATAGTTATTCATTAGATAACTGTTCAATTAGATAACTGTATATATACAGTGCTCAGCGTAAATGAGTACACCCCCTTTGAAAAGTAAAATTTTAAACAATATCTCAATGAACACAAAAACCATTTCCAAAATGTTGACAAGACTAAGTTTAATATAACATCTGTTTAACTTATAACATGAAAGTAAGGTTAATAATATAACTTAGATTACACATTTTACACAGATTACACATTTTACTTAGATTACACAGACACGGCATCAGAACCCTTTGTCTGGGTTGCGCAACCGAAGAAACGCCGCCGACGCCGAAAAAGAGGAAAAAGAGCTGGCGTTCTCGTCAGACTGAGACGCCGTGCTTTCCGACCTCCTCTTCCTACAATTTTGCTGGCCAACGTTCAGTCACTGGATAATAAACTCTGCGAACTGCGGGCGCGCATCTCATACCAACGAGAAACGAGGGACTGCTGCGTTATTTGTCTCACAGAAACCTGGATGTCTGCTATGGTTCCAGACTCAGCCATCGAGCTCACGGGCTTCTCCGTGCATCGCGCGGACAGAACGAGAGAGCTCACAGGGAAAAGCAGAGGTGGGGTGTTTGTTTCTATATTAACAACTTGTGGTGTGATGAAAGGAACATACACTCTATTAAATCCCTCTGCTCCCCTGATCTGGAATTTCATACGCTTCTGTGTCGACCATTCTGGCTACCGAGGGAATTTACAGCCATCATAATCACGGCTGTTTATATTCCTCCCCCCTCCAACACAGACCAGGCACTCAGGGAACTGTACAGGAATATAAGTGAGCAGGAAACCACGCACCCAGATGCAGCGTTCATTATTATGGGAGACTTTAATAAAGCCAACTTCAGAACAATAGCCCCAAAATACTTTCAACACATCACCATCAACACGCGTGGAGACCGTATACTCGACCATTGTTACTCCCCCTTCCGGGACGCGTACAAATCCCTCCCCGCCCACCTTTCGGCAAATCAGATCACTCTTCCGTTCTGCTCCTGCCTGCTTATAGGCAGAAACTGAAACGTGAGGCACCCGCCCTCAGGACAATACAATGCTGGTCAGACCAATCGGACGCTACACTACAGGACTGTTTTGATAACGTGGATTGGGACATGTTCCGTGCGGCGTCTGATGACGACATAGAGGCGTACTCAGATACGGTTACGTGTTTCATCAAGAAGTGTATAGATGATGTAGTTCCGACCAAAACAATCCGCATCACCCCCAACCAAAAACCGTGGATTAACAGCGATGTTCGATCAGCCTTGTCAGCGCGGACAACTGCCTTTAAATCCGGAAACACTGACGATCGAAACAAGCCAGCTACGATCTCAGGAGAACCATCAAAGCAGCCAAACGAACATATAAAAACAAAGTTGAAGAACATTTCAACAACAATAATCCAAAAAGCATGTGGCAGGGCATCAACAACATCACAGGCTTCAAAGGGAATAACCAGCTACTGTGAACATTGCCGCCTCTCTACCGGACGAGCTCAACACCTTTTATGCTCGGTTCGAGGCGGATAACACCGCCCACACAGAGAGCGCACCCGCGGCTGCTGTAGAAGAGGTGAGTCCACTCTCCCTTTCTGTCGCGGATGTAACCCGATCCTTCAAACGGGTGAACATCCGTAAGGCTGTGGGCCGGACGGTATACCAGGCCGTGTGCTCAAAGCATGCGCTTTCCAGCTAGCCGGGGTTTTTACAGACATTTTCAATCTGTCCCTCTCTCTGTCTGTGGTTCCCGCATGCTTCAAAAAATCAACCATTGTGCCCATACCCAAGAAAAATAAAGTCACATGCTTGAATGACTGGAGGCCGTTGCTCTGACCCCCATCTTCAGCAAGTGTTTTGAGAAGCTCGTCAGAGAACACATCTGCTCTGTGCTGCCTGCTTCACTGGACCCACTACAATTTGCATACCGCAGTAACCGTTCCACAGACGATGCTATTGCCTTCACCCTGCACACTGCTCTCTCCCACCTGGAAAATAAGAACACCTATGTGAGAATGCTGTTCGTGGATTATAGTTCGGCATTTAACACCATAGTGCCTGCCACACTGGTTGCGAAGCTCCAGAGTCTGGGACTGAACAGATCTCTGTGCAGCTGGATCCTGGACTTCCTGACAGGCAGAAGTCAGGTGGTCAGAATGGGCAACAACACCTCATCTCCCCTGACCCTCAACACTGGTGCTCCGCAGGGCTGCGTCCTCAGCCCACTCCTGTACTCCCTGTACACACACGACTGTACAGCAACACACAGCTCCAACGTCATCGTCAAATTTGCTGATGACACAACGGTGATAGGCCTGATCACCGACAACGATGAGACGGCCTACAGAGAGGAGGTGAGTACCCTGACTAAATGGTGTCAGGAGAACCACCTCTCACTCAACATCGACAAGACCAAGGAGCTGGTGGTGGATTACAGGAGACAGAGCAGAGAACACACACCCATCACCATCGACAAGACACCTGTGGAGCGGGTGAGCAGCTTTAAGTTCCTCGGCGTTCACATCACTGAGGATCTCACATGGTCTGCTCACACAGATGCAGTGCTGAAGAAGGCACATCAGCGTCTCTTCTTCCTGAGACGGCTGAGGAAGTTTGGAATGAGCCCCAGAATCCTCAGATCCTTCTACACCTGCACTGTGGAGAGCATCCTGACCGGTTGCATCACCGCCTGGTTTGGAAACAGCACCGCTGGCAACCGCAGGGCTCTGCAAAGGGTCGTGCGAACTGCCCGCCACATTGTTGGAGGTGAGCTTCCCTCCCTCCAGGACATCTACACCAGGCGGTGTACAAGGAAAGCCCGGAGGATTATCAAAGACCTCAGGGAGACGTCTCCGCAGCATCCGATCCCGCACTAGCCGACTGAGGGACAGCTTTTTTCCTCAGGCTATCAGGCTAATGAACAGTCAGAAATGACCCACCCTACAACACACTCCCACTCACAAAACATGCCATGCACTGCACTTTAACACAGTTCTAACGGACTACACGCACACACTGCACTAGCACATCTGCTATCACTGGACATCACACAAAAGCACATCCACGACACTGCATATGTATAATCTGTTGCACCTCTGCACAACTATCTGCTGCTCAACCAATCTGCTGTACATTTATAATCTGCTGCACCTTCACATTATTACTATGCATAGATTACATAATGTATAGATTGTGTACATACGGTGTATAATGTGTAGTTGTTAACGATAACGAAGTATGTCTTTATAGTACACCATGTGTACTGAGTATATGTATGTGTATTTTGCACATTGTCTTCTGTACAGTCTGTAAATACGTACTGTCCATATGTAAATTGTTGTGTCTTGTTTTTTTTTTTACTGTCTGGAGCACGCTCGCAAGAATTTCACTCACCAAGGCACTTGTGCTGTGGTGATGTGACAATAAAAGTGATTTGATTTGATTTGACATTTTTCAGTTTTACTCAAATTAGGGTGATGCAAAATGAGTAACCCACAAAAAAACTACTAAATCTAGTACTTTGTATGGCCTCCTTGATTTTTAATGACAGCACCAAGTCTTTAGGCATGGAATGAACAAGTTGGCAACATTTGCCACATCTATCTTTTTCCATTCTTCAAGAATGACCTCTTTTAGAGATTGGATGCTGGATGGAGAGTGATGCTCAACTTGTCTCTTCAGAATTCCCCATAGGTGTTTGATTGGGTTCAGATCAGGAGACATACTTGGCCACTGAATCACTTTCACCCTGTTCTTCTTCAGAAATCCAACAGTGGCCTTAGATGTGTGTTTAGGATCATTGTCATGTTGGAAAAGTGCACGAGACCAAGGGCCGGAGTGATGGTAGCATCTCTTTTCAGTATAGAGCAGTACATTTGTGAATTCATGATGCCATCAATGAAATACAGCTCCCCGACACCAGCAGCACTCATAAAGCCCCACATAAGGACACTGCCACCACCATGTTTCACTTTGGGCACCATGCATTTGTCTTTGTATTCCTCACCTTTGCGACGCCATACAGTTTTGAAGACATCAGTTCCAAAAACATTTATCTTGGTTCTCACTCCAGAGTATAGAGTCCCAGTAGTCTTCATCTTTGTCAGCATGGGCCCTGGCAAACTCTAGGCAGGCTTTTTTGTGCCTGGGCTTTAGGGAGAGGCTTCTTTCGTGGACGGCACCCATGCATGCCATCCTCTGCAGTGTACGCCGTATTGTGTCACGGGAAATAGTCACCCCAGTTTGGCTTTCTACTTCTTTAGATAACTGTAGTGAACTTGCATGTCAATTTTCTTCAACCCTTCTCATCAGAAGACGCTCCTGACGAGGTGTTAACTTCTGTGGACGACCTGGACGTCTCTGTGAGATGGTTGCAGTTCCATCTTTTTTAAATCTTTGTACCACTTTTGCTACAGTATTCTGACTGATAAGTAAAGCTTTGCTGATCTTCTTGTAGCCTTCACCTTTCTTGTGTAAAAAATTATTTTCTTTCTCAGGTCTTGTGACATTTCTCTTCCATGTGGTGCCATTGCTGACTGCATGAAATGGGAAGGGGTTTTCTTTAAGTAACACCCTTTTATAGTCAACTGTCACATGTGTAATGAATAATTAGACTCACCTGTGGTTGAATTCTTGTTAAATTAGACATTTGTAGTCTAAAATTTAGCTTTGCTCCAGAGACTTTCAGTGGGGTGTACTCATTTTTGCATCACCCTAATTTGAGTAAAACTGAAAATGTTGTTATCTAAGTTAAATTATTAACCATACTTTCATGTTATAAGTTAAACAGATGTTATATAAAACTTAGTCTTGTCAACATTTTGGAAAATGTTTTTGTGTTCATTGAGATATGTTTAAAATGCTACTTTTCAAAGGCGGTGTACTCATTTACGCTGAGCACTGTATATATATATATATATATATATATATTTATATAATATATATATCTTATATACATATATATGTTATATACATATACATATATAGTAATATTGTTGTATAACCATTAGAATAACCAATCTAAGATATCTATTAGATATAGATATATATCCCTATATGTCCATGACTGTGTATACCCTAGTTGCTGGAAACTGTTTCAGTCATAATAATTTGCATGTATTAGGTTTTGCATTTGGATATATATTTAGGCATTATTAAAGACTACTTTTTGTCAAAGTTTTTTTTGTTTTTTCTCCCGAAATGTTTATTATTATTATAGTATTTATTAATAATAATGCATAATTATTACAGTCATTATTATATTATTATTATAGTACATTTAGTACTGTACATTACTCCATGTGCTGGGAGAAAATATGAACTAATCAAAGCAAGTATGATCTAATTGAAGACTGTAACTGTATGCAGATAACCAGGTCCTGTAATGATTGGGCTAAATCAAGACAACTTACCAAGAGTATCCTGATAACGACGATGATTAATGATAATGATGATGATATCACTCGCCGGTGCTATTCCTAAAAAAAATCATCTTAATGCAGTGCAGCAGCAGATAAATACTGATTAAAATAATAGTAAAACAAATCTTTATCATTTTATATCACTAAAATTAAATAGGAAGCCTCTAACAGATGCTAACATCCACACTGGGGGCGCAACACTGACACCTTCACTTCTAGGTCAAGAAGCTGTCAATCAAAAACTCAGTAGCCAATGAGAACACACTGATAATAACCCCACCCCCACGATAGATTTGTGCCAGAATGGCGAACGAAAACTTCAGAATCGTAAATTAAAACTCTGGAAGCACATTTTGTACGTACAGCTCAGCGAATGAAAGAGGAGAAAACAGCTACAAAACATGCAATGTATTAAAAACGAAGTCAAATATTTTGACCGCAATTTTTTTTTGGTATCAAAGACATTTTATTCAGTTTCAATTTATATTTTCATAAGTTTCTTGAAAAATTACATTCATTTCAATTTGCACAAATGTAATTCCTAATTTCTTCCAAGCCATTGTTAGATGCCAGTCGTTCCTGTCTAACACAAAGATAACTACACAAAGATTTGATAACAAAAACAGTATCGTAGCTACTAAACAATTTATTGTTATAGTTTTTGTGGTTGAAAACAGTATGATTTTGTTAATCATTTAATACTCATGTTTATGTTGATATGTTTAAAATGAAAATATTGTGCTCTGCTCCAGAGGCAGGGTGTTGGGCTCAGCAGGAGGAATTTTGGGGATAGTTGGGAATCATCCTTTCCAACAATAACATCATAGCACTGATCATTTGCAGTGAAATCCAGCACACAAATATTATTAAGCAGAAAGCTATAGAAACAAAAGGCATTGAAACACTGATCAGCCAGAACAACATCACAAAAAACATCATTTTACTAAAATGAAATGCATTCAAAAAAACAAATCAAAAAAACAAATTCCTATCATTTTACATTATTGACACACACTTGCCTATTTTGATACTGTGCAGTGCTTTGTTAAATTTGTATTGTTAAAGGCGCTATATAAATAAAGGTGACTTGACTTGACTTGCTTGTGGGAGATTCCCAGACATCATAAATCAGATAAGGCTGGTACGAGATGACACCAAGGGGGGAGCTAGGGGTCTATCTAAGCAGAAAAGCTGCAGAGAAAAAGGCATGTTTTCACATGAAGAAACATCTGGGTGAAAAATTTCAGTATCGTTTGGCTGAAGACAATTCTTCAATAAAAACCTTTTTATTCTTAAAACATCCTTCGTCTCGACTATCTTCATCCAAAGTTTCAACCACATTTTAAATCTGTATTTAACTTCAGAATGATCTCAAAAAGTAAGTCTGATTTTGTGATAGCTGTTCTTTAAAATGTAATTATTATAATCCTAATTCAAGTGATGAAGGATTTTGAAAATAATCAGTGTTGAATACAAAGGTTAACCCTTTTTAAAAAAATGATTAACAGTTGTAAACATTAGACATTTTGAAAAGTAATCAAATGTAATCAGTTACATTACCTTCATAAAGTAATAGTTACACTACTTATTACATTTTAGATAGGGTAACTTGTAATCTATAACCTGTTACATTTCCAAAGTAACCTTCCAATGTTACGGACGACTCTGGGAGACATGGAGAGATGGTGAGTCCGGTGTTCTATTAACGAGATCCGACGATCTACTGAGGAGAGGAGTGTGCTTAAGTAGCGTGAGGTGATGAGGATCAGATGAGGTGCAGGTGCGCTTGATTGAAGATCAGGTGACGACAGGTGCGGGCGTGTGATGACAATGATGATGGGTGTAATGGAGGACAGACAGACGAATAGCTGGGATGGAGGACAGACAGACGAATATGTGACATCCAACACTGTATATTATGTGTTCTTATATATACACCTCCAAACATAACGTACTTGATTACTAATGTAACCTCGGTTCCCTGAGATACAGTACGAGTACGAGGCAAACTCCTTTTTCTCCAATACTGAAGCCTTTTTTTTAATGACGCAGTGTAACTGCACGACCATTGGTTTGTGCAGTGGCTGCAAATAAACCAATGGCGGCAGCAGAGCTGCACAGCCTATGGCTGGAAAGCCCTCCAAAGCCCGCCAGAATAGGTGAGGCATATGGCTATATTATGCGGGCATTCGCCAAGGCTCTTCAGGTTACTCCGACTGAAGTGACGACTGAGTCGTGCAGCCGCATAGCACGGCAAAGTACACAGTTTTCGTTCCGTATCTCAGGGAAACGAGGTTACGTTAGTAACCGAGTACGTTCCCTATTACTGTGTCGTAAGATGCTAGGGGAACCAGTATAATCCAGCCGTGTCTATGCTAGGGGAACGACCAACACTTGAACTTGCCTTAGGCACCAAGAGGGGCAGAGAGGGACCAAGTATTGTACAGGGATGCCCTGCAGAAGGTCATACAGTCAAACTCATAGAGGTTGACCCAGCCTTGATTAATCGTCCCAAGTAAGTCTGTACAGCCTCGGAGCTCTATTGAGGGCCAAGAGCATTCAAAAGAAGGCAAACACCCATACTGATCTATCATATGACAAGAGTTAGCCCATTATGCAGAAAGGATCCGTGCCTATGAGGCCAGAACTTCCAGATTATAAAACCTGGCAAATGTGGACAGCGAGGCCAAGCTGGCCGTCGCACATATCTCTTCAATGGACACACCGCTAGACCATGCCCAGGACGAGGCGATGCCTCTATTGGAGTGGGCTCTTACTCCCATCGGGCATTGTTGACCCAAAGAAGAGTATGCTAGTGTAATAGCATCAATTATCAATCTGGATAGTCTCTGCTTTGTGACCGGAGACCCTTTGGTGCGTCCGCCAAAGCATACAAAGAGCTGTTCCGACTGCCTGAAAGGGGCGGAACGCTTGATTTAAATTCTCAACACCCAGACAGGGAAGAGTAGATTCAACCCCTGGTTTTGCTCAGAAGGAGGAAGTGCCGAGAGAGTTTTCACCTGCGCTATGAACGGAGTCGAGAGCACTTTGGGTATGTAGCCATGCCTTGGTTTCAGGACAATCTCAGAGTCTTAGCCCCGAATTCGAGGCAAGAAGAGCTGACTGATAGCGCCTGCAGATCTCCCATACGTTTTACTGATGCTAGTGCTAGTAGCAGAGCGGTCTTTAGCATCAGGGGACAGATGTCAACAGACTGTATCGGCTCAAAAGGTGGGCTCTTCAGAGCAGGGACGGTGACAGGGAGGGGCGGGTTGAGCCTCCTAGACCCCTTCAAGAAACGAACCAGGTTGTCCCTGCCCACTGACTGGCCATCTATAGGACTGTGTGAAGCTGCTATAGCTGCTACATAGACCTTGAGCGTGGAAGGTCGAGTGACTCTTTTCCAACAGCTCTTGCAGGAAGGACAATATCAACGATATGTCACATAAAACTGGGTCTGCGCCACAGGTAGTACACCAGGCGGAGAAGACAGACCACTTAAGGGCATAGAGGCATCTCATAGACGGTGCTCTAGCCTGAGAAATAATATTTAGCACTGCAATAACCCAGTCTGACACTCAGGGGATGGCCTGCCAGGCCTCGGCCCGTGTGGCGAGGGGTTGAATTGTTTCGAGCGGCAGGCCGTCTAGTGGGGGCCTGAGGCTCGTGATAAGGGGAAGAGGAAAAGTGCTCTCTTTTTGAAAATGTTTGTGTTTTATTTGTCTCGATTGGCTGTGTGGGCGCTATGTGAAATGACCCAATGTTCACAACAGTATTTTTCACAAACACTCTGCCGTCCGTACCCGGATCTGAACAGGGGGTGCTAGGAGGCATGACAGAGGCTTTTTGAGGGGTGGTCCGGCTGCAGCGGGACTTAGCCCTCTCCTCTTCCTGTCCCATTGATCAGGAAGATGTCAGAGGTGTTGGTTCCAGCACTACCTTAGGCCGGGGTCCCTGTCGCTTCGGTGGGTAGCATCTGGTCGAGCGTGAGCGGCGGTTCTCGAGCTTTGCTGGCTGCTTAGTTGGCGCCATCTTGGGGCGACTCGAAGCGGCTGCAGAGCTGGAGCGCTTGTGCAGGAAGTGTCGCATTGCTTGGGACGATTTCTGTGCGGCTGTGAAGCGTTCAGCGAAGCCCTCTCCTCCAGGACCAAACAGGCCGGTTGAGGAGAACGGGGAGTGGAGGAAGGGGATCTTACCTGCATCCTTAGTCTCCGTCAGGTTCAACCACAGGTGGCGCTCGAGCACCACAAGACTGGCCATGGATCTGCCCATCGCCTGGACTGTCGTCTTGGTGGCGCACAGGGCCAGGTCGGTTGTACTGCACAGCTCGCTGAAAGCTGCTGGGGTCCGGTTAGACTCGTCCATTGAACGAAGGAGTTATACCTGGAACACTAGCAGAACTGCCATTGAGTGAAGCGCTGAGACCGCTTGTCCAGCCGATGAATAAGCTCGTCCAGAGAGAACTGAAGCCAATGGCCGTGGGCAGGCAGAGATGCGCGGCTATTGACTCATCGAGGGGAGGCGGGCTGTCGTAACCTTTTTCTTCTTGCGCTGTTGACCAAAATGAGGGCGGAGGAAAAAGAGGCACGTAAGCGAGACAAGTAGGGTGCACGCCAAGACTTGGTAATCTCGTCGTGAACCTCTGGGAAGAATGGCAAAGCTCGTTGTCGAGGGGCCTGATGGAGCCCCCGCAAGAATCATTTAACCAGGCGGCTACGGTACGGTTCCTCTGGGGGAGACCATTCCAAACCCATTCCAAAGATCGGCGTCCATGCCTGGGATGGATGCGCTGGGCTGCGCAGACTGCGAGGAGGCGGGGTCATTGTACGAGCCTGACAGCTCCTCGGCATCTGAAGCCGCAAATGACAGGCTTTCGTCCAACAGCGGGAGGGCGCGAAGGGCGGGGTTGCTCTCTGAAAAGAAAGCTAGCCGGGAGTGAAGAGAGGAGAGACTCATGTCACCGCAGTTGTGACATTCCGTCCCGGGGAGCGCTGTTTCAGCGTGGGCGGCGCCCAAGCATGAAACACATTCGTCATGTTTGTCAGCGAGTGACAAAAACGACGCGGCATTTGCAACAACGCCGCGGAAATTTGCTCTTTCATAGAGGAGTTCTCGTAAGAGAGAGTCACCGGATAGCGGCAGGGAATCCGTGGACCAGCTGCTGCGGCTGCTGAGAAGCGGCGCGTCGGCCGAGCAGAGAGAGGTCCGGATCCGCTGCGATTAGGCTGTGAATCTTTGGGTAGACAGCGAATCGATTCGATTCATGATTCATAGGTTTTCGATTCGATTCAAGAACGATTTTTGCAAATTCAGAATTCGATTTTATTTACAATAAAATTCAATTTGTTTCGATTAACGATTCGATTCTGCATTCTTTAAGTGCATTCACACTTTAAATGCTTAGTCAGAGGGCTAATTACACAGCAGCCTTTATGGTTACCATAGGTTAGAGGGAAAAAAATGCTTGTCCATTGTTAGATGCTAGTTTAATGATGCTATGGCATGACAAAAAAAGAGATTAAAAAGTATTATGTATAGGCTAACATTTTGTCACAACAGGGGCATAGCCATCATTTCAGAAGGGACAGAAATGTCAAATACAATAAGTTTATGTATGTATGTATGTATTATTATAATTTATTTTACAATAAATTATTTTCTTATCTCTTACTTTGAGTTTGCTATTAGAAATAAAATACACTGCTGGACAATAATCAATAATTTCTAATCTATAAGTTTTCCAATTAAAATGTTATGATTGTTTTATAGCCTATACTACAAACAATTATTTAAAATTTTCTGCACAGAATAAGGTAGAAAATATACTTTATAGTTTCTGTACAGTAATAAATTATATGTCAATTAGCACTGCATAATTCATAAATTGTATTTATTTATTGTGTTTATTGTCTTAATGTTTCATCAGTTCATTCTGATTTTTATTCAGCTCAGCTGCAGATATAGCCTGCCAAGTTCTTTGAGCGAAATATCACTTCTCTTTCAGTGTAAAAATGTCTTTATCTCATTTTCATAAAATAAAATGCTATAGTATTTAACTTTTCCTCTCCATCGGCGAATAATGATTCTGAAAGAAAAAGTTTACTACAAACACTACTTACATGCATCTGATTATTATTAGATAAACCTTGCGCTCTTATTTCAAGGTTGTTGTTAATGCTGTGGTTATTTTAACAGTTTCCTTCGTACATTTGGTTAAACGACATTGTTAAAACACATTTATCATTCAATGGAACTGTGCGTATGCTTTAGACACTTACATTTTTGCTCCGTCCATGCAATAAATGCTCAGCCTTCGACTGCTCAGGTAATGTCGTCGGTATGACCGAGAGCCATTGAAAAACTACAGAAAAGTAACCCTACTTCACTATAGCAGTACTGGCCAAGAGTACTAAGAGATTACACATCAGCTGCTCAAAAAATGTATCAGGGAGACAAACGAGCGCAATCCTTTGACAGGCGGTTAATAGTGGAGCATGTGAAGGAGAGATGTGAGACACGAACACTTTTCAAGGTCTCCATTCAGTTGTGCTTGTAGTAATTTAATATGTATATATTTTGAAAGGATTGAATCACTATAGAAATTGCTATTCATTCGATTCTTAGCATTTTAAATCGTTTACTGTCCGAAATCGATGATTCACATGTCAAAAATCCTTGTTTCAAGATCGATGCATATGCATCGCCAGGGTTTGTAATCGATGCATCGAGAAAACCCCTAGCTGCGATAGCTCGTTCAACGGCGAAGGCTTCCCGAGTCTCATAGAGCGAAGATCTTGTAGTCGTCGCTGAAGGAGAATAAATCTGAGGAGCCTCGGCGAATGCCTGCATTATATAGCCATATGCCCCGCCCATTCTGGCGGGATTTCAAGCCATAGGCTGTTCAGCTCCGCAGCCGTCATTGGTTTATTTTGCAGCCACTGCATAAACCAATGATCGTGCAGTTACACTGCGTTATTAAAAAAAGGCTTCAGTATCGGAGACAAAGGAGTTTCCCCTAGCTACGAAGTATAGTATCGATAGGGAACACAGTTTTCTATACAGGAATGTTAAAAAAAAATGTTATCTGTGATCATAAATTCTTTTGACGACACTGTACTTATTTTAACATTCAACATTCACTGATTTTAACATTCATGTTTGCTGTCCATTGAAACCTTTAGCAAGAGAGTTTTTAAATATTATTGACTCATAATATACATTTAATAAAATAAAATAAAATAAATGTTTCAGTGTAACCGGCTCTACTCATCAGCTTTGTCACACTCTTGATCTAGTTCTTTATATGGGTATTCCTGTCTTGGATCATTATTTTTCTGACCATAACCCTATTGTTTTTAATATTACCCTTTTATGTAGCCCCCCGAAAAACAACCTACTGCTTATTATGCTTGTGCAATTACAACTACAAGTCAGTGATTTTGCATCAGTATTCTATGCTTATTCATTAAGTGACACTATTGTATCTCCATCTATCTTAATGGGTCCAGAAGAATTGGTTAATATGTTCAATAATGCTTGTTCTGATATCCTTGATGACGTTGCTCCATACAAATTAAGGAAACATAATACTAAAACCCAGCCTTGGCTCAATGAAAATACTTGTCTGCTGAGACGGGAGTATAGGAAAGTGGAACGGAAATGGCAGAAGGATAGGCACAGTTATCTTACGGTGTCCTAAGACAGTTTCTATGTAAATATGAAAAAGCAGTGAAAACATCAAGAGCAGAATATTTTTCTGGGATAATTCACAAAATGCCCACAGTTCTCAGGTTTTATTTAAAAATAGAAATACTATAATAAAACCATAGTGTAGTGTTGGCCCCCGATGCATCAGCAAATAAATGTGAAATGTGTTTGAAGATTTTTATTTAAAAAAAAAATGATATAAGACTGACAATTACACCATCTAAATCCGATAATAACTTCTGCATTAACCTCTGTGTCTTATGATTTGCTTCAATTTGAGCCAGTCTCGCTCTCATTTATAAAGGATGTTGTTGCACATTTAAAACCTACTTCCTTGCCATGCGATGTTCTTCCTCCCAAACTCTTGTCAAGTTTATAGATTCTACTGGACAAAGCATCCTTTTTATTATAAACTGAAATCTGACTAGTGGCTGTGTTACTTCAAGCATTAACCATGTGATTGCCCAGCCCCTTCTTAAAATGCCTGGTCTAGATCCTACAGATCTAATTAATCTTCGGCCAATATTTAAGCTACCATTCTTTTCAAAAAAAAATGTGAAAATATTGTTTGTAGTCAGCTTACTAAAAAGAGGTATTTGACAAATTTCTATCTGGTTTTAGATCAGGCCATCAAAAATCAGCTCTTCTTATGGTAGCTAATGACCTTTTATTGAACACTCTGGTAGCAAAGTTGCTTTAGTTCTGCTGGATCTACGCTCAGCATTTGATATGATTGACCATACTATCCTAATTGAATGTTTAAAGTGTCATGTGGGCATCCAAGGAAATTCCCTAAGTTGGTTTGCCTCTTATCTTCAAAATAGAACATTTTATTTTAAAAATGGAAGCTTTTTTTATCATCAATAGCATCTTTCACCTTTAGGGTCCCTCGAGGTTCCATTTTATGACTATGTGCTATTTTCATTATATATGCTTCCTCTTGGCATTATTTATAAGAAATACAGTATTTCATACCACTTTTATGCAGATAACACCCAGATATATAAGTCTATAAAGATTGTGCATGTGTTAAATCACTACTTGAATGTTTAAAAGACATACAATGGTGGATGAATACTAACTTTCTTCATTTTAACTTTCTTCAAATTATAAAAACACAGAAATTATTATATTTGGCTATGTAACTATGCAAAAAATATTGCAACAAGTCTAGAAAAAAAACAGAACATGCTTAGAAGTAGAATCTAGAAAAATAAGATGCGGACAGTGTTGCAGCTTTACTAAAGAGCGCAGTGGAAAAAGGCAGGGTCAAACACCAGCAAACAACTAGGTCCCAGGGCAAATAAAAAGAGTAATCCAAATGACAGGCAAAGGTCAAGGCAGACAGACAACACAAACCAGGCAAGAATCCTAAGTCAAAAACACAAAGGCAAGGCAAGAAGAAAACACAGGAAACAAGGATATGCTTAGAAATGTCCGCCAACAGCAAAACAAGACTCAGCAAGGTGTGTAGCTGCATCCGAAAATGCTGCCTTCGGAGGATGCATTCCAAGGTAGGAAGGCATCAAGGCACGTCCAAATCCAAAGTTAGCTTCACTTCCTGTCTCATGAGATACCTTCTTCTGATCGATTTTTGAAGGCAGCATAGATGTATCCTTCGCTGCCTTTTATTTCCCACAATCCTGTGCGTTCTGTTCTGTGACGTTTGAGCTAAAAAATAAAGATGGCGTCTGAAAGTTGTGCTTGTTGGTTAGTTTGTTTAAATGTATATTTTCTGATTAACTTTTTGCACTTTTGATGTTATTTCTAGCAAGAAATTAATGTTATAGTAATTAAATATTAATTTAGTTATCACCAAAGTTCTTTCTTTTTTGTTGTAGATCATTAAACCATTACGCTGCCTCAGAAGCCTGTCCGAAATCAGTTTCGGGAGGTGCCTTTGTGCAAAAATGCTGCCCTCAAAATCATTGCCTCATGAGGCAGCAAGTCAGCTGCCTAAGTTTTCGAATGCAGGCAGTGTGTGTGTGTGTGAGTGTGTTCCTAGTCCGGGATTGAATAGTAACGGTATGGGATGGAGTGCCCACTGGAGAAACTCATGGGAACTAAATCTGGATATTGTGGCAGTGTCAATAATCATAAGTCAATAACAAAAAGAACAAATCCATCTGAAATTTAGCTGAACATGAATTAACACTGGTAAACTGGAATGCTATTCTAGTGGGTAATTTACTCAACAAAACAATTCAAACCATTAAAAATATTTTCTGCACGTGGGCTGGTATTGCAGAATTTGGCTGATGATGGATCATTTTTATGATAACATGTAATGTATGACAAATTCAGGCTGGTTTTTAAACATTTAACTATACAGTGTAGTTGGAGTTTGAGAAACACTCAGTAAATAAACAACATGAACATTTATTTTTATATATATACTCCCTTAAAGAGTCCATGACATGCTGTTGACTCACCAAAAAAGTTCAAAACCAAAGTTCATTCACTCTTTCCTAATGTTGGGATCAGAAGGAAGGCAATGCAAAGACTGTTTTCCCACAACTTGGCACTGCTCGGCGTCTTGTCTTCTTAGCCATCTTTGTTGTTTGGTTTCCGCATAGACCTGCATTCGCTCCTCTTTTTATATACACTACATGCACAAAACAGTGGGTCAGGGCAAAACAGTCAGTGATGTAGAAGCAGGCGTTGGTCTTCTTCTGCGGATGTGGTGTTTACCCACACTATTATGTAATAGAGTGGTACATTCCACAAGCTGTAATTTTGTCAGACTGGCTACAATATAAGCTGATTTTAGACTAATGAGAAATTTTGAGTTCTGCAACTTACAGGCTGTTTTTATAGTACAATGACCCCAAGGGAGTTTTGGTTTCTCAGTTGATGACCCCTATAATGCATTTAAAAAATGTGACACCTTAATAATTATTAATTAATAATTATTTGATGAACAGATAAAACTTCTAATTGTAATCGTAACATTTTAAATGTTTTTACAGTCACTTTTATTAATTTAATGCATCGTTGCTGAATAAAAATATTAATTTCCTTTTCTTTTTGTTTTTAAAATCTTACTTACCCCAAACTTTTGAATGGTAACATATTACGGTTTCCAAAAAATATATAAAGCAGCACAACTGTTTTCAACATTGATAGTAATAAGTAGGGCTACAGCAATTCGTCGACGTCATCGATTACATCGATTATAAAAATACGTTGATTAGCATGGAGTGCATCGATGCGTCGCACCTAGCCACGCCCATTGCGCGAGCCTGCAGTTATCCCTACTTAAGACTGTTTTTCTGCCATGTTTAACACAAACAAGACTCTAGAGCAGAAGTTAAAGGCTAGTATGGCAACATCACTTCACTTCATAGAGTTGTGTTCATAGAGCATTCTATTATTATACGACCGTCAGAACCGCATTTATATAGCTGAACTGATGCCATTACATTGTCAGGATTCATAACTGCATTCAAAGCTGCGCTGAATGAACAGAACAGCACGGGACATCGAGTTACCTATATAATCATGACGAGTTTAATTCACCCACAGAGACAGAGAAGTAGAAATTATTCGAGTTCATCTGAAGATCAGTGCCATGAGCACGATCGCTCGAGCTCTCAGATGCATGCACCAAACGTGCTCTCTGCACTGGCTAACAAAGCATTGAAGTCATTGTTAGTTGTTTAACTGTGTGATGGATAGGACAAGCCTCGACTGAGCTCATTTATTTAAAAACGGACTGTCAGCTGTGATAAAACTTCCCGGTGCATGTTTTGACGCCATTTTTTATTCTTTTGCTCCAGTGTCCTGAATGTGATTGTGACTTCAGCTGTTGTTCATTCATATACAGATATGTATTCAAGCAGATGTTTTAATGTGCTGAATAAATACAACTTTTCAAGTCTCTCATCTGTAAGCAACTGCTGTCAGTCTCAAACAATAACTGTGAACGCAGCCATTATTCCTTTTGATTGTATCACAGCCCTGTAAACCTTTTCTTTCTCTTTCTCTCTCTTTTATTAAATAATTATTTTTAATATTTTTTATTTTTCTCTCTTTTCTTATTTATTGTTATTATTTTTCTCTCTTTTCTTATTTTTTTATTTATTGGTATTATTTTTCTCCCTTTTCTTATTTTTTATTTATTGTTATTATTTTTCTCTCTTTTCTTATTTTTTTATTTATTGTTATTATTTTTCTCTCTTCTTGGTATTATCTTTCTTTATTTATTGTGGTTTTCTTTCTTTCCTCCTTTCTTTCTTTGTTGTTGTTTTTATAATTTTTTTGTAAAGTATTAACTTATGAGAAAAATAAAATAAAAGTTTAATAGCAGAAGTTACTATTATTATTTATTGATAGTTTAAACTAAATAATATAATCAAACGATGAGAAACAAATAAAATAGAATAATTAAAAAAACAATCGATAGATTAGTCGACTAATCCGGAAAAAATAATCGATAGATTAGTCGACAATAAAAGTAATCGTTAGCTGCAGCCCTAGTAATAAGAAATGTTTATTGAACACCAAATCAGCATATTATAATCATTTATGAAGATCATGTAACACTAAAGACCAGAGTAATGGCTTCTGAAAATTCAGCTTTGCCATCACAGGTATAAGGTACATTTAAAAGTAATAATATGATTTCATAACTCCTTGTCTTCCTGTGAATTAATTGATTTCCGAATACATTGATTTTATACAAGTGTCATTCAAACATTTTTTTAAAGATATCACACTGAGAAACAATCACCTTCTGAATAGTACTCGAGTCTAAACACACACCTGATTTTATTTTTTAAAACAGAGCTCCTCAGTTGATATACAGTACAAGGACATCAGACCACTCATCCCAGCATGAATAAGTGCATGTGCATGTGTATGTGTGTACTTCCTTATGTTTTTCAAAAGGGCCATCTGGTGTTTGATCAACGTCAAACACATTTCAGGATGAAACAGAGCCACTCTAACTCTACCATGTGCCTGATTGGCTTTTTACAGCTGAAGAGAAAGGTCATGACCTTTCTCAAAGATGAAAATTCTGCACAAAGTTCTCAGTTGTTTGTCAGCTATGATTATTTCTAAGATACTGGAAATACAGAATATGTGTCTGCGGATTATTCCGGATTATAAAGACAAGTATCTAAACCATGGTTTAGCAGTCCAGACATAACTATGCGTTTTTGTCTTTTTTATTAGTTCTGTTTTTTATGTTTCTATTTAACTTATACAAATATAAAATGTTCAGTCGAAAAGTGGAAAATCTATAAAAAATAAGATACGGATGATGTGACAACAGAGTTGCAAGCTTTATTAAAGAGCGTAGTGGAAATAGGCAGCATCAAACAACAATGTCCCAGAGCAAAACAAAAGAGTAATCCAAATAACAGGCAAATGGCAGGACAGGTAGCAAATTATCACAAACCAGGGAACTATCATAAGACAAAAACACAAAGGCAAGGCAAGGCAAGGCAACAGGAAAACACGGGAAACAAGGATATGCTTAAAAATGTCAACTAACAGCAAAACAAGACTCAGCAAGGTGTGTGTGTGTGTGTGTGTGTGTGTGTGTGTGTGTGTGTGTGTGTGACATAAACATTACTCCTAATGGGAAACAAGTGTGTCTGTAATCAGTTCCCAGTCCGGGATTGAGTGGTAAAGTTTTGGAATGGAGTGCCCACTAGGGCTGTTAAAAAAAAAAATCGAATTTTGAATATTCGTTGAATTTAAAATAAAAATCCACATTCGAATGCAAAACGCTGCATTCGAATTGTAGGTGTCCGTCAGGCAGCTTGGCACACGAGAAGCGATGACGAGGTATTGTTGCATTTTAATGCTATTTTTTTTAGCCTGTCCAGTTGAACCCACTCGATGCGGTGCTGCACATTCAAAATATAGCGGAAAAAGAGAACATCAATGTGGAGAATATGTTGTTTACCTCAAAACTGAAACCAAGCCGTGCACACAGAACGCATATTTATTGCATTTTCTAGAGGGACATCTATCATCGTTGCACTCGCATCTCACACAAGAGAGCCCAAAGACATGTCAAATTAATATAAGTTCAACTTTTAAAAACATGTAATTAATAGATTAAGAAACTAGCTTGCTAGAAAAATGTGCATATTAACAGCGTAAACATGAACCTTGCAATTATATGTTTAAATGTTAATAAATGAGGTGTATCAGCAATGTTGAATCTTTGATTTTAAAGCAGCTTTGACAGAAAGGATGTGTGTGCCCTGACAGAGACGCGCTGTTTGAGCTATCTGCTCTTTTCCCAAATTCATAACTTACATTTCACAGGTATATTTTCCATCTGTAAATGTTAGAAAGCCATGGAAATATTTAAATTTTGCAGTCAGAAGTGCATAAGCTTCTGCTTTGAGATCCTCCGCTAAACTCACGGACTTGGTTCTGAACGCGTGCCGCCGCGCGCATGTACGCCTAACAGACAGTGCAATGAAACAGGAGCGCAATGACTCTGTCTAAAATATACATTTTGCTGAAATGATTGTAGTTGAACATTTTAAACCTACAAGTAAGTGTATTTGTATGATAGCACTTACTGTAAGGTGACTGTAATGGGGTAATCAAAATAGCCTTTTTACTCAATTAGCCTAGTCTGTGCTTTATTTATTTTAATTTTTTAGTTTAATAAATTTAACTTTGCTTTGAAAGCATCATTTTTGTTTTTAGATTGCAATGTTAAACAATGTTAGAATGTAATGTGATGTTTACCCTTTTTGCACATTATATATGCCTACATGGTTACATTCACTTTATTTATTTGTTTAATCAAAATACAAAATACAGAGATATGTACCGTATACCACAAATCAGGACAAAAATACAGAGATATAAATATTTGCTCATATTGCCCAGCCCTACTTTGAAGAAACATGTATTTGGTAATATTTTGCTCGATGCGCCCTGTTGTGGCCTCAGGAGAGAAGCCAAAAGCTTTTTTTTTTCTAACTGAATTTATGCCTTTTAAATTAAAATATAATTAGAATTTTGTTAATATTTTGGTAAAAAATTTGAATGTAGTTTTTCAGCCAATTTGACAGCCCTAGTGCCCACTAGAGGAGCTCAATGACACTCCAGCTGGAGATCAGGAGAGTGTCAATAATTATAGTCAATAAAATAAAGAACAAATCCATCTGAAATTAAGCTGAACATGAATTAACACTGGTAAACTGAAAGCCATTCTAGTGGGCTAATTTACTCAACAAATCAATAAAACAAAAAAATAGTTTCTGCACATGGGCTGGTATTGCAGAATTTGGCTGATGATGGAACATTTTTACGATGACATGTAATGTATGACACATTCAGGCTGTCTTTAAACATTTAACTACACAGTGTAGTTGGAGTCAGTTTTAAACTCAAAATTTAAAATTGTAAGTGCTTCAACGACAGATTATACTCTTCACTGCCAGCTAGCTCACAAAACCCCATTGAGAAACACTCAGTAAATAAACTTGAGATGAAAATATATTTGTATATACTACCTTAAAGAGTCTGTGACATATTGTTGAATCACCAAAAGAGATCAAAACCAAAGTGAGTCATGTCTGACAATGCTCAAAATGCTCACAACACTGAGCAATCTCAAGATCCATAACCTTTGCCCTCCAACCATCTAACCCCGCAACCCATACCAATGAGTTCAGACAGAAACAAAGCCTCATGGGAAATCTCTTGGCATGCCAACTGCCAAACAAAAGTGCTGCATTGCTTTAAAAAGCAAAAATGTCACTGCATTTTTACTGTATTTTCACTGTTAGAACAAACACGTTGCACATGTGTATTCTAGCCAAGGAATGCAGTAACAACAAAGTTATATAGCTTCAGAACATAAATATCATACATCACAGTGACAGCCCTGTGATTAGTTATTCTCTCCAGAGTGCACTACAATTGTAGAGTTTTGCTGAATGCACCAAAAAGACAAAAGAAAAAGTAGTTGACCAGCAACCTCAATAACAAAACAGCGAAAAAGATTTTAAAAGAGTATATGGAAATACAGCATATGGATGTGTATATGACATTAAGAGATGGCTACCACACACTCACTATCATCATTTGCACATAAATATGAATCATTGAGCTTTTGGGTCAGCTTCGGTTACATTGCATAAATTACCAACAATTTTTTTTTTCTAAATTAGATAACAACTACATACTTACAGTATGTAACACAAAAGGTTCTTACCTTTTTCATCTTGAACTGTCAAGCTCAAAAAAGGACAAAGAGCAGTATAAAAGTACCATAAATGCAGATTGTTGTACTATATTTTAAGTGTTCTTAAACCATATGATAGCTTTGTGTGAGAAACAGAACAAAATGTAAGTACTTATTTGCTGAAAATCTTCAGCCCTCTATTGTTGTAAAGATCTCATCTCTGCACTGCTGTTCCACTCCTGGCCTGCAGGGGACGCCCTCCTTAAGCTTATCGGCTATGCTCCTTCCATGCCTCCAGATGTCACAATTACCCCTAGCTCAGTCCCCTCCTACCCTTTCATAAGATTCATAAGAAACTTCAGTTCTGTTGCCGAGCCTCTTTCTGCATTGACCAGGAAGTCAGTTAAGCCATTTGTGTGGACCTACAGAGCAGATCAAGCCTTCAACTAACTAAAGTGACTCTTTAAGTATGCCCCAATCCTAACCCTCCCTGATTCAGAGCTGCCTTTTGTGTTGGAGGTGGATGCCTCAGACGTGGGAGTAGGAGCTTTTTTGTCACAGCGAAGTAAGAGCGATAACAAGCTTCACCCATGTGCTTTCTTCTCTCATCAGCTTACCCCAACGCAGAGAAATTATGATATTGGAAACCGGGAGCTGCTGGCTGTTAAGATAGCTTTGGAAGAGTGGAGGCACTGGCTGAAGGGGGCCAAACACTCATTACTCATCTGGACGGACCACAAGAACCTCACTTACATCCAGGAGGCAAAGAGACTAAATGCCTGACAAGTCCGTTGGGCTCTCTTTTTTAACCGGTTTAACTTTACACTCTCCTATCGGCCAGGTTCTAAGAATCTCAAGCCAGATGCATTCTCGAGGCAGTTTGAGCAACCAGAAGTGGAGTCCTGTCCAGAACCCATTCTCCCCACATCTAGAGTGGTAGCTCCCATTCAATGGGATGTTGAAATGGCTGTTAAGAGGGCCCAACTGCAGCAGCCAGGTCCAGGTAATGGCCCTCCAGGGCGCCTCTTTGTTCCTAACCCTCTACGTTCTGAGGTTTTGCAGTGGGCTCATGCTTCTCTCCCCTCTAGACACCCGGAGACTATAAAAACATGCAAGCTCACCCAGAGGAAGTTCTGGTGGCCTAGATTGCAGAGGGACGTCCGGGAATTTGTTGCCGCTTGCTCAGTCTGTGCCCCGAACAAAGAGCCAAGGACCCACCCTCATGGCCTACTGCACCCGCTGCCCATTCCAAGACGCCCTTGATCCCACATTTCCATGGACTTCATCACAGGCTTGCCACAGTCTCAAGGAAGCACGGTAATCTTAGTAGTGGTAGACAGATTTTCAAAGGTTTGTCACCTCCTACCTTTGTCTAAGCTACCCACAGCTAGCCAGACTGCGGAACTGTTGATGAGGCATGTGTTCCGGATCCATGGTTTTCCACAGGATATGGTTTCTGATCGGGCCCCACAATTTACTTCCCGCTTCTGGAAGGCATTTGGCAGACTCATTGGATCCTCCATCAGCCTGTCCTCCGGTTTCCACCCCCAGTCAAATGGCCAAACAGAGAGGGTAAATCAAGAGATTGAGAAGAAACTAAGGTACCTGGTTGCAGACAACCAATCAACATGGAGCTCTCATTTAATATGGGCTGAATTTGCACATAACACCCTTTACCATTCATCCATAGGCTTGTCCTCTTTTGAGTGTCAGTATTGTTTCCCTCCCCCTCTATTTCCTAGACAAGAGTCAGAGGTGGATGTTCCAGCTGCCACACAGCTGTTCCGACGGTGCTGACGTTCCTGGCAAAGAGCTCGTGTCGCCTCATTGAGGGCTGTCCGACAACAGCGAAGGCAGGCAAACCGTCACCGGAGGGCAGGACCCACGCTTCGTCCGGGACAAAGGGTATGGCTCTCAACTAGAGACCTTCCTTTGCGGGTGGAATCCGCAAACTGGCTCCTCGATACATTGGTCATTTCAAGATCCTCAAAAAGATTAATCCAGTTTCTTATCGACTCCTCCTGCCCAGGTCTATGAAGATTCATCCCACTTTTCATGTTTCCCGTTTAAAACCTGTTGTTTGCTCTACTTTGTCTTCAGCTAGGAACCCCCCCCCCCCCCAGTACCTCGCATCATTGATGGCCAGCCAGCTTACACTGTCCGGAGACTGCTGGACTCTCGACGGGTCCATGGCAGGATTCAATATCTTGTGGATTAGGAGGGTTTTGGCCAAATGGAACGGTCCTGGGTTCCTGCTCGAGATATTTTAGACCCGACTCTAATCTCAGAGTTTCGCCGAGCCCAAGGGAACAGTCAGAAGAACGTCAGGAGCCGTTCCTAGGGGAGGGGCTTCTGTAAAGATCTCATCTCTGCACTGCTTTTCCACTCCTGGCCTGCAGGGGATGCCCTCCTTAAGCTTATCGGCTATGCTCCTTCCAGGCCTCCAGATGGCACATTTACCCCTAGCTCAGTCCCCTCCTACCCTGCAGATGGCACTATTGTACCTAATCTTGCTCAGTACTCTCCTCGTTAGCCCTAATTCCCGTCACCTGTGTTTATCCTTTATAAGTGTGCTTGTTCCAAGCTATTGTGTTCAGTCTTGAGCCTACGTACTCCAGTCACCAGCTCTCAAGTTAAGTCTTTGCCTTATTGTACCTTTTTGACCCTTGTGTCTATTTTGATTTCCCTGTTTTGTGGAAGCTAGGCTATCCCAGTTTATTTGTAATTTGTAACCTTGGTTTCTCAAGTAAAGATTATATTTTTATTTTTTGGAAGACTCCAGTCTCCTGACTCGTTACTCTTGGGTTTCAATACTTGGAAGTTAGCTCAGTAGGAAACACAACCCACTTTGAACACCAGAGACCTGGGTTCAAGTCCCGCCTAAGGTGACCTCGTTACAATTGTAGCTCTTAAATAACACATTTGAATTAATTTAAAAACGTTACATCATTACTGGCTGCAATGGCGCTTTTCCACTGCACGGTATGGTTCAGTACGGGTCACTTTTGGGGGGTTTTCCACTGTGTACAGTACCTGGTACTTTTTTAGTACCACCTCGGCCGGGGTTCCAAGCGATCCGTACCATTACCAAAATGTGGCGTGTAAACTCTATGGATCACTGATTGGCTGGAGAAAATCGTCATTATTGCGTCACTGAACTTGCGACACGAGACCCAACATATACCCGCTAGATTTAAATCAGCACAGCCAGCGAAGGAGCGGACGCAACTTCTGTTTAAACAAACGCACCTTTTTGTATCAACCAAAAAATTGCTGTTTCGTTGTCTGTTGAGGAAGTACAGACGTTCCTCTCGTTGATAGCCGAGGAGCGGATCCAGCGAGAGCTTGATGGGGTGACGCGAATTAAAGTCTTGTGTATATACTTTTGCACTTTGTATATTTTTTAGAGTATGTTTTCTGTTTATATATTTTACTTTTTTACGTGTTTTTGCTTCAATTAAAAACAATCTGATCGAATAAATGTACCTCCAGACTATATAAAAAATGTATTACTGTATGAGCACGTAATGAACCTCTTGAAAAAGACAAATGATTAATGCCACGATGATACAAACCAACACATAAATAAAAAAACAAGGGATAATTGAAATATTATTCAAAAGTTTATTGATAATTCACTGAACATTCCACATGAATTGTTAACTATTCAAGCAACGCAGCACACCTGCACGAACATCCCTTCCCTCCTCCTCTACAGCCTGTGGCACTGCCACCACAGTCTCTGCTCCTGGGGGTAAATCTCAAGCATTTTCATAGGCTTGTACGTTGCTGTTAAAAACATCCACATGTCGAGAATGAAACACAATTCCCTCGATATGCTTCTTTGTTGTGATGT
>CM049814.1:13461884-13566225 GCA_027422405.1 Ptychobarbus kaznakovi | reverse complement strand
ACTTCTTTTTCCAAGGATTTATGGGAAACAGCTGTAATTCAGTTTTTCCATATAAAGCGCCATCTTGTGTCAGAGAGTGGATTTACAGAGACTTATATAGCCTGTGTGCAGTTTCTGTCTGGACCGAATTTGCATGCCCTGATGTAAATTTTGACCGGTTGATGAAAGCTTATGTGGATTCTACATATTTAAACAATTCAGATAAATTATCTAGAACTATTTATGGAGCAGATAAAACACATATAATAATTTATTAATCAGTTATCATTTTGACTTAACCCTTTTCTTTATTTAAAGGCTGAAATGTGAGGTTTACCTTTTTATGAAACTTTTTCAAAGCTTTGTTTGAACATTTACATTAGATATTTGAGCATGCTATTAAACTGTTGTCAGTCAAGTTGTCATTTAAAATCCAAACATCATTGGTAATGTTATGGATTTAGTGATTATGCAAACAAAAAGTCATTTTAGAATCAGAATAAATTCATTAGCTGTTTGTTGATTTTTAAATGTAAAGCTTGGTGAAGTGATTTATGTGTCAATACATTTTGAACATCTCCATCACATTATCAATACCATATCAATATTATAATCGTGATAAGCAATGTTAATACCATTACATCCCTAGATACTGTATATATATATATATATATATAATATGTACATACATATCTATGGTTAAACAAAATTCATTATGGCTGTTGCGAATAAAATTAAAAGTGTTGACCGCAGCATAAAATTTATATCTGCTCAATGTTGCGCCATGATTTTTACACGTTTTTACAGTGTTGTGCATTATAACCAATCACACAAGAGTATGTTAAGCTTATTAAGCCATTACTAAGTCAAAAAAGCATAACGACTTATGCTAACAGAAAGGAGACCAGAGGCCTTTGTTTATGGATGTCAATGGAAGAGAGGCATCACTAAGCTGAATAAACAGCTTTTTAGAGGAAACGGCTCATCATTTAATGAATCGACAGCATATTTGACTAATCTTCAACATGTTTTACATAACCGAAAAAATGCAGTTTTATAAGAGAAGTCACTGACTTTTTGCGACAGGTGGTATTCAGTTTACGGCACTGCTCATTCATTCATATGATATCGATAAATGACTATAGAGTGTCGCACAACTCTGATTGAAGTTCAGTGAAGTCAAGGCGGTAATGTGATTGGTTATTAAGGCACATATGATCCAAGTTGACCGTTACGCTTTCTCCAATAATAATATGGAATCCTTTATTAAGATAATCTCTGGTAATACACAGATTACTAATTATGGCGGGGAAGAAAGCGTCACATTTATGTGATGAATTGCCATCACATTTCTATGGCGCCAAAAAAGCATGGAATACAACCAAACAAAAGTGTTTTTCGTTTGACGTAAATAAATGAGTCCATAATTTATGCAGTGGGGTATGTGAATAATTGCGGTAAAAAATTAACCACAATTCTTACCGTTAAAATTGCATGTAAACAGGAGTAATTTAGTCAAGTCAAGATGGTGCCGCTGATGGCAGCCTTCGTGGCATCGTCCGAAGTTGTTTTTATGTTTTTGTTAGTTTGTCCTGTCTTTAGTTATATTCCTGCAATCAGTTTCTCAAGACACAATTTGCTGGACATTCGGAAGTACACACCACCCGGTATTTGAACGATTTTCATCTATTCTGATGTTTTGCTGGACATTGTAGTTGGCGGAGTAGCAGTGCTGTTCAGACGCCTCAGGACATGCAGACGGGGTAGCAATCTGGTGCGCTCGTGAAGCTAAGAAAGCGTGGATTCCGGACAGCACTGCCTAGCATCCATCTAGCGAATCTCCGCTCTACCCAACAAAACGGATGAACTCCTTATGCTTTCCCGGTCAAAAAAGGATTTTTCAAACTCTGCTACTCTGTGTTTCATGGAAACCTGTGTGAACGACACCATTCCAGACAGCGCACTCCATCTGCCAAACTTTCAGCTGTTCAGAGCAGATAATGAAGCCAGTAGTGAATCCCCACCACTGGCCCTTGTCAATCATGGCCTCCTAATAATCCCCATCCACTTGATTGGCTCTGTGACTCTCTCTCCTCTCCACCTGTAGCTGGTGTGTGGTGAGCGCACTGGCGCTGTTGTCCTGTGGCAGCCGTCACATCATCCAAGTGGATGCTGCACACTGGTGGTGATTGAGGAGAGACCCCCCCCCCCACATGATTGTAAAGCGCTTTGGATGTACAACAATTCACAATAAAGCGCTATATAAATGCATCATTCATTCATTCAAGCAGAATCAACGGGGAAATCGTGAAGCGACGGGACATGCTTTTACATCAATGAAAGGTGGTGTACAGATGTAACAGTTAAAGAATATGCACTGTTCTGATCTAGAAACGTTCTTCATTAACTGCAAGCCGTTTTACTCGCAGAGAGATTTGTTCGTTCATTCTCGTGAGTGTTTACATACATCCGCAAGCACAAGTGAGCCTGGCTGTTCAGAAACTCGCTGATCAGATCACAGACACAGAACAAAAACACCCAGACTCTGTTTTAATCATTCTCGGGGACTTTAATAAAGCAAATCTCTCCCGTGAACTGCCAAGCACATGTTACATGTCCCACCAGAGATATATTGTGTAATATATTGGATCACTGTTACACAACAATAAAATATGCATATCACTCTTTCCCACAAGCAGATTTTGGACTATCTGTTTGGTTCATCTTATACCGACCTACAAGCAGAAACTCAAATAAGCTAAACCTGTGTTAAGGACTGTAAAGAGATGGACTAATGAAACAGAGTGGGTTTTACAAGCCTGTTTCTACCTTACTGATTGGACTGTTTTTGAAGCTGCTGCCACCGATCTGGACGAGCTCACAGAGACTGTAACTTCATGCATCATTTTATGTGAGGATATGTGCATTCCTACCAGGACTCATTTAACCTACAACAATGACAAACCGTGGTTCACTGAAAAACTCAGACAGCTCTGTCAGGCCAAAGAAGATGCTTACAGGAAGGGGGATAAAATAATGTTTAAACAGGCCAAATACACACTGGAAAAGGAGATCAGAGTAGCAACGAGGAATTATTCCGATAAGCTAAGGATCCAATTCTCTTCCAGTGACTCAGCATCAGTGTGGAAAGGTCTGAAAGAGATAACCAACTACAAGACACCCTCCCCCAGCACTGTGGAGAATCAACAACTGGCAGACGATCTGAATGAGTTCTACTGCAGGTTTTAAAAAACACCCCACACCCGCCCTGAACACCTCTCCACACAACCATTAACACCTCCAGCAACCCCCCTCTCACCCTCTCCCCCATACCTGCAATTCAGATCAGCGAAGACGATGTGCGCCAGGTCTTCCAGAAGCAGAAAAGGAAAAAATGCAAGATCATCAGCTAATCAGGATGGTGCCGAGTCTGCTTACAGACAGGAGATTAAGGAGCTGGCTGTCTGGTGCAGTCTTAACAACCTGGAGCTCAACCCGCTCAAAACTGTGGAGATGATCATGGACTTCAGGAGAGACCCCCTGCTCTCCCCCCACTTACCATTATGAATAGCACTGTGACTGCAGTGGAGTAATTCAGGTTCCTGGGCACCACCATCTCCCAGGACCTGAAGTGGGACAATCACATAGACTAAAAAGGCCCAGCAGAGGTTGTTCTTACTTCGCCAGCTGAGGAAGTTCAACCTGCCACAGGAGCAGCTGAAACAGTTTTACTCTGTCATCAATGAATCCGTCCTCTAAAGTTCAATAACTGTCTGGTTTAACTCAGCTACCAAATCTGACCACAGAAGACTACGGAGGGTAGTCCGGACTGGTGAGCGAATCATTGGTACAACCCTCCCCACTCTCCAAGCACTGTACTTATCCAGAGTGAGCAAAAGGGCTGGCAAAATCACTCTGGACCCCTTACATCCAGCACACTCCCTTTTTGAACTGTTGCCATCTGGTCGACGCTACAGAGCTCTGAGCACCAGAACAGCCAGACACAGAAACAATTTCTTCCCTCAGGCAATAATTATGGTACACACATTATTTATACACTTATACACTTATTTATCTAACACACATACTTAGTCTACACTTCAATTGCACATAATATACCTGTACATACAAAACTGTCTATTGTTATATACCTGTACATACAATTGTCAATTTGTATATTGTTAATCCTTATTTACTTGTTCTTTTTAATTCTTCTTTTTATTATCTGTGTTTTTTGTTCTGTCACTTTTTATTGTATGTGTAAACATGCTGTACATGGCAATATAGCTCATTCTGATTCTGATTTTGAATAAATGTAAACATCATAATGCGATTATTTCCAATAATCAGTGTAAGGACTTAATCACATTATTCGTGCGCATGTAAATTTTGTCATTGATATAAACAGCTGTTATTAATAATTGAGCAGCAAATAAGCATATTGGAATTGATTTCTAAAGGATCAAGTGGAACTCAAGACTGAATGGCTGCTGAAAAATTTGCTATATCATTGCAGGAATAGATTACATTTTTAATTATATTAAAATAAAAACAGTTCTCTTATGACTACTCTTGTAGAGTTTAGCATGGAAATATGTATGGCAATGTTAATGTATATGGTTTGGCTGAAAAAATTGCTATGCTGCTGTGGCTTGCTACTTCCAATACACCCATAGACATGCTGTTGTGAACATGTAAGACATATCGCTGCTGCACATACAACATACATGAACTACCCCCAGCAGAAATACAGGTGCATCTCAATAAATTAGAATGTTGTGGAAAAGTTCATTTATTTCAGTAATTCAACTCAAATTGTGAAACTCGTGTATTAAATAAATTCAATGCACACAGACTGAAGTAGTTTAAGTCTTTGGTTATTTTAATTTTAATTATAATGATTTTGGCTCACATTTAACAAAAACCCACCAATTCACTATCTCAACAAATTAGAATATGGTGACATGCCAATCAGCTAATCAAATTAAAACACCTTCAAAGGTAACCTGAGCCTTCAAAATGTTCTCTCAGTTTGGTTCACTAGGCTACACAATCATGAGGAAGACATTAATTACAAACATTAATTACCAAAGAAGCTGGCTGTTCACAGAGTGCTGTATCCAAACATGTTAACAGAAAGTTGAGTGGAAGGAAAAAGTGTGGAAGAAAAAGATGCACAACCAACCGAGAGAACCGCAGCCTTATGAGGATTGTCAAGCAAAATCGATTCAAGAATTTGGGTGAACTTCACAAGGAATGGACTGAGGCTGGGGTCAAGGCATCAAGACCCACCACACACAGACATGTCAAGGAATTTGGCTACAGTTGTCGTCAGAGGCGTCTTACCTGGACTAAGGAGAAGAAGAACTGGACTTTTGCCCAGTGGTCCAAAGTCCTCTTTTCAGATGAGAGCAAGTGTTGTATTTCATTTGGAAACCAATGACCTAGAGTCTGGAGGAAGGATGGAGAAGTTCATAGCCTAAGTTGCTTGAAGTTCAGTGTTAAGTTTACACAGTCTGTGATGATTTGGGGTGCAATGTCATCTGCTGGTGTTGGTCCAGAAATTTTGGAGCACTTCATGCTTCCTTCTGCTGTCCAGGTTTTTAAGGATGCTGATTTCATTTTCCAGTAGGATTTGGCACATGCTCACACTGCCAAAAGCACCAAAAGTTGGTTAAATGACCATGGTGTTGGTGTGCTTGACTGGCCAGCAAACTCACCAGACCTGAACCCCATAGAGAATACCTACGGGGTATTGTCAAGAGGAAAATGAGAAACAAGAGACCAAAAAATGCAGATGAGCTGAAGGCCACTGTCAAAGAAACCTTGGCTTCCATACCACCTCAGCAGTGCTACAAACTGATCACTTCCATGCCATGCCGAATTGAGGCAGTAATTAAAGCAAAAGGAGCCCCTACCAAGTATTGAGTACATTTACAGTAAATGAACATACTTTCCAGAAGCCAACAAATCACTAAAAAAAAAAATTTTTATTGGTCTTATGAAGTATTCTAATTTGTTGAGATAGTGAATTGGTGGGTTTTTGTTAAATGTGAGCCAAAATCATCACAATTAAAAGAACCAAAGACTTAAACTACGTCAGTCTGTGTACATTGAATTGATTTAAAGCACAAGTTTCACAATTTGAGTTGAATTAATTAAATAAATGACCTTTTCCACAACATTCTAATTTATTGAGATGCACCTGTATACATGTGGAGCTGGGGAAGGTGGAGGGTTTCTGAAAGCATACAGCAAATTGCTACAGTGAACATGTCAGACTTTGTCTTCCTCTTCCTTGTGTTTCCACACCCATATATGGTCCTTCCTGTTTCCTGTCATTAGTTCATTAATCCCTGCCTGTGTTTGATTACTCCTCACCTGTTGCTGTTTCCCCTGATTACGTTATGTGTTTATAAGCCCTGAGTTTCCCCTGAGTCTTTGTCCGTTAACTCGTCTATGTACGTTAATGTAGTTGTGTGTCCTGTGTTCCTTCATTAAATCCCATTATTCCTCTTACCTCTCGTCTCCCGTGTCCTTCCCGCTACGCGACTGTGACAGATTGAGATCTCCAACAAGATGGAGGAGCGCCGCCGCCGCGCGCGGCTCATCCTGGTCTGCCGTTCGCGGGGGTCCTTCAACGCCGTACGCGGCTCACCCAGCCCGCCGTTCGCGGGAAGTCAGCTACCGTTCGCGGCTCGGGCCGGCCCTGCAGATTGTGTCCAAGGAGCTTTACAGTGTTAAACAGGAAAATAGTGTTTTTCAGTTAAAGTCAGTTCATTGTTGATTCAGTGATGTCATCATCCAGTTCAGTTCTCTTCAAATAGTATCAGTGCAATCAAGCCAACAATATTGCAAGAAATTAAGTATATCCAACTAACCAAGCCAAAGTGGCAAGGAACCAAAACTCCATTGGTGACAGAAAAAAAATAAAACCTTGGGAGAAACCAGATTCAGTCAGGGGGCCAGTTCTTCTCTGGCTATGCAGACGAAACCAGCATAATGTGGTTTAATTCCAGGCTGCCACACAAGTCAGATTGAGCAGAGAATTCATATTGTCCCGATGACCGTTTAGTTGATGAGGTCTACACAGAGGATCTGTCTCTAGAGCTCATCTAGTTGACATGGTCATCGCTGACAATCAGGGCTGTAGAGGTCATTTCTAGGAAAACAGTCGTGTTGCTTAATACTTTTGTGGAAACCGTGATACATTTTTTTAGGATTCTCTGATGAATGGGAAGGACAAAGGACAAACATTTATTTGGAACAGACATTTTTTTTAACAATGTAAAAGTCTTTAATATCCTTTTTGAAGAAGTTAATGTGTCCTTGCTGAATAAAAGTAGAGAGCTCAACGTGTTGCAACTTAAGAAAACACATGCAAAAAAAAATAAAAAAACACCAGAAAATTAAGACAACATCTTCATCAGTTTGACAGCACACGTAAATATGCACAACACAACCAAAATACCTGTACAAAAACGCACTGCAAAAACACACATGTGCTGAAAATACTCACAACATAACTAAATACAGAAACACACTGCAAGTACCACAGACCACAACGGAAACATTATGAAAATTAGCCATGGTTTTGCTACACTTACCATAATTTAACCATGATATTTGTAGTAAAACAGTGGTTATACAAAAGTTAATAAATACACCCCAAAAAAGCATGGTTCATTTATAGTTACCATGATTTAACTATAGCAACTTTTTTATTTTTTTTATTATAAAAACATGGTTAATTTTTGGTAAGTTGTAAAAGTTAGCCAGTTTACATAATGTTTCACATAAAATAATTATGTATTTTGCCAGCTTATTTAGGATAATAATATCCAAAGAAAAGATAAGAAATAATGTGACGAGGATGTTAAAATAAGAGTAGACATTAACATCACTTGTTGTGGTTCCCTTAAATACTTCTGATGTGGTCTGTGCAGATTTTGCAGTGCGTTTCTGTATTTTGTAGAATTGTGAGTATTTGTGAGTATTTGTAGCACGTGTGTTGTCAAACTGATGAAGATGTTGTCATAATTTGCATGTGTTTTTTTTTCATTTGCAGCATATTGAGCTCTCTCGGCCACTGTACATTATTCTGGTTTCTAAAAAATGTAAAGCAGCAATAGGGAGATAAGCAGATACTTATTTATTTAAGCAGAGTACAGACATTTAAAGTGAAAAATAAGACAGGACTGACTTTAGAGGCTGTTTAATTCAAGGAAGAGAAAAGTCTGCAAATTAAAAATAAAATATATGCACTAGCTATAAGAAAAAAAAAATCAGCTCACTTGGTAAGGCTGGAGAGAGAGAGAGCAGAAAACTGAATCAATAGATAGAGGACAAAAAGGCAAATGGGCTTTTGGCAAAAAATCAGGCCAAGGAGAGACTGTGTGTTTCTTGGTCCTAGAAGACAGATAGAGCTGGAACATAATCATATTTCCCTAGTCCCCGTTTTTGGACAGACCAGTTCAAAATGATAAAGTTTAAAATGCAAATTGCCTCACAGATTCCCCTTCACATGTCCATTTCACACCAGGTTTCTTTAACAGGATTTTGCTCACCATATGCTCAACTTGAAAAATCTTGTGAGTTTGCAAGGTAACAATTATTAGATAAGAAAGTCTTATCCAGTCGCATCTATTCACCCAGTAGAAGTTAAATTACTTTTGCTGGAAATAGATTAATTAGGTATGAATTACGTAAGGCCAAAGAAAGTCTAAAACAGCAGTTTTAGTCTTGTCATTAAACAGATTTGTCATTAAATTTATTATTTTACGTTTTTTATTTATTTCTGTGTGATTTATTTGTAAATATGCATCTTCTCTCTTCTTGTTAACATTCTTTAAGTATTTAATCATTAAATATTGATTATAATATTACCATTTAAGTATTTATTCATGCAAACAGACCTTGTACCTTAATTAAAGAGAGTTAATATCCATTATTGAGTAACTCTGGAAAATTCCCTCTCATGCAGCTCTAGCCATGTAGACTTAAATTATTATGCACTGTGGGTGCAGTGCTCAGGCTCTTAAAACAAACATAAAAATTAATATTAAAATTTGCACCTGAATATTTTAGAGAACTTCAGTGCATGACCAGGTTAGAGGATGACAGATTTAGCAATTGACACAGAATCACAAGAAATGCTCATAGTAGAAAGTTAAAATCCCACTTAAAGAGCTCTGTGTGTGTCTAAAAGCCCAGTTTTTATACACTTTCATCTTTGTTTGACTATCTTGAACTTACAGTATTTTACTTCTGGACGTATTGCATTCATATACTGTACTACCATTCACATTTCATTAAGCTCCACTAACAATCTCTGTAGTCTCTGGGAAGTCCTGAGGGCAGGGCAGCTAGCCAACAACAAAAAGGAAGATTTATGATTGCGCTACGTAGAGGAGATTCAGCCTGGGATTCAGTGCTTGGCTTGTCATGCCTGTCAAAAGCAATCCAGTTGACCCAAGAGAGTAAAAGCAGATTCTGAAGGAGATTAAAATAAAAACATGACTAGTGTGATTTAAATGTCTTTCCAGGGAGTCTTCATTGGCTGCAACATCTTTGTAATTTCTCCATTAGTAGGACTACTATTGCTGCTCTTCCAGTACTGTGACATCCTGGGGAAACCCAGGAAAACTTTTATGTAATTAATTTCATATTCATAGCTGTAAAATGTCTTAGAGGAGCAATTTCCAATCGATTGATTAAATTACATGCAACACTTACCAGCAAATGTTTAATCAATTGCTGAATCCCAATTCACAGACATCCTGAATAATATGTAATATTACTGCATAACAACAAGCGTAGTATGTTGCAAATAGTAAGCCAAGGGTATTCAGATGATAGGCTATTTATAAGTGTATGTCTGTGCATGTTTATTTGGCTACTATTAGCTGCCCATTTATTTGGAAGAGGAAGTGCTTGTGCTTGTTGTGTCTTCTGTACCGCTACAGCACCAAGTAGCTTATTGTTGACAACAAAACATAACTGTTTTTTGTGTGTGTTTGCGCACACATGTGTGCAAGTAAAGCAATTCTTAAGTTAAATTGTTATTCAATTCAAAGCAATCATTTAAGAATGTTTTAAAAGAAGTCTCAAATTAGTTTTTATTTGATTAATATACAGTAAAATAGTAATATTTTACTATATATCAAATCAAATCAAATCACTTTTATTGTCACATCACCACAGCACAAGTGCCTTGGTGAGTGAAATTCTTACGAGCGTGCTCCAGACAGTGCAAAAAAAACAAAACAAAACACAACAATTTACATATAGACAGTACATATTTACAGATATATATATATATATATATATATATATATATATATATATATATTGTTTTAGGGATGCAAAGCTGGATTTTCAGCAGTAATTGCAGAAGACTTCAGTTTCACATGATCCATCAGAAGTCATTCTATGTGATATGTTGCTCAAGAAAAAAAAAATTCTCATCAATGTTGAAAAAAGTGTTGATGCTTACCTTTTTTCTTTTCTTTTTTTATCCTACTTTTTTTCCCGGATTTTTGCATTTTGCTGGCATCAGCCTCAGAGTACCACGGAGGAAACGAGATACCAGGGGGTCTTTCCCGATTGACATTCCACCCAAAGGAATGTGGTAAGCACTTATGGCCGCCACATAAACCTTCAGAGTGGACGGGGCTAGCCCTGCAGTGAACCGATCTTGCAGAAACTCCAGCACTGTACCAACAGGGCAGTTAACTGGGTCCAGCTGATGGTCACTACACCAAGAAGTGAAAACCTTCCACTTCAAGGCATAAAGTTTCCTTGTGGATGGAGCTCTGGAGTGGAGAATGGTCTCAACAACCTCGATTGAGAGACCTGGGTTTATGAGCTGGGCCCCCTCAGAGGCCACTATATTGTGGATCCCAGGGATGTAAGTTGCTCGCAGAGACAACAACTTCCCTTGGGACTACAGGAGGATTTGGCATGCCAGTTTGCAAAGTGGACGTGACCGCAAACCCCCCTGGTGATTTATGTAGGAGACCACCGATGTGTTGTCTGAGCGGACAAGCACATGGTGGCCCCTGAGATCTGCTAGGAAATTCTTGAGAGCAAGAAATACACCCAACATCTCCAGGCGGTTGATGTGCCATGAGAGATGATGGTCCTTCCACAGACCTTGACTCGAGCGTCCCTCTAAGATCGCTCCCCAGCCCGTGAGGGAGGCATCTGTCGTTAGCGTCTTGCGATGACATGAAGCTCCCAACATGGGACCCTGGGACAGGAACCAAGGTTTCTTCCACATTACCAAGGCACGAAGGCATCTCCGCGTGACCTTGATCATGCGAAAGGGGTTGCCCCTTGGGGAAAACCATTTGGTCCTTAGCCACCACTGCAGGGGTCTCATGTGCAACAGTCCAACAGGTATCACATTGGATGCTGCTGCCATAAGACCTAACAGTCTCTGAAACTGTCTGACAGTGAGTGACTGGCCTAGCCTTATTCATTTCACAGCCGATAGGATGAACTCTATACGTGCCGGTGACAGGCACGCCTGCATCGATGTTGAGTCTCACATCACGCCCAGGAAAGTGGTCCTCTGTAGTGGAGAAAGCACACTTTTCTTGGCGTTTAGCCGTAACCCCAATTTTTTCATGTGGGTAAGAATGACATCTCGATGCCGAACTGCCAACTGATGCGACTGAGCTAGAATGAACCAATCGTCGATGTAGTTCATAATGCGAATACCCTGAAGCCGAAGAGGCACCAGGGCTGCATCTACGTATTTCGTGAAAGTGCGGGGTGATAATGCTAGGCCGTACGGAAGAACCCGATACTGGTATGCTTTGCCCCCAAAAACGAATCTCAGGAATTTCCTGTGACACGGAAGGATGGATATGTGAAAGTAGGGACCAGAGCCCTGGGCAACGCGAGCCTGAGCGTCCTCGCGAAAGAACGCCAGGCGGGATCGGAGCGTCCTCTCAAGCGCTGACTGTGCGTGCTCTTCTCCCAAACAAGCAACACAAAGAATGTGTGTATCCCCAACCGTTAAATAACGCGGGCAGGGACGAACACACATCTTAAAAGCTTGCTGTTGCTTGCTCGCCATAACTATCTTTCTTACTTTCTTTCTTTCTAACTTTTGTAAGACAGACAACACCAAATAAGACAGACAGATTCACATAGAGCGCTTGTAAAGACACAAAAATGCTAGTGACAGCTTCGTTTGGGCAGACTTTATAGCCTACTGGTCCGTGACGTCACCCGCTCTGACGTCCCAATTACACCTTGGATTGATTACACATGTGCTTCCAGACTTATCACGCAAAGCGTTCCCAAAGCGTGGTTACGCAAAGGAGTTCCCTTGAAAGGGAACCCACCAATTCACCCACCAATCTCAACAAATTAGAATAATTCATAAGTAAATTGTTGGCCTTCAGGAAAGTATGTTAATTTACAGTATGTGTACTCAATACTTGGTAGGGGCTCCTTTTGCTGTAATTACTGCCTTAATTCGCCGTGGCATGGATGTGATAAATTGTGACACTGCTTGACAATCCTCATAAGGCTGTAGTTCTCTTGGTTGGTTGTGCATCTTTTTCTTCCACACTTTTTCCTTCCACTCAACTTTATGTTAACATGCTTGGATGCAGCATTCTGTGAACAGCCAGCTTCTTTGGCAATGAACGTTTGTGGCTTACCCTCCTTGTGAAGGGTGTCAATGATTGTCTTCTGGACAACTGTCAAATCAGCAGTCTTCCCCATGATTGTATAGCCTAGTGAACCAAACTGAGAAACCATTTTGAAGGCTCAGGAAAACTTTGCAGCTGTTTTGAGTTGATTAGCTGATTGGCTCATTTGTTTGAAATTTCATTTGTTGAGATTGGTGAGTTTTTTATTAAATGTGAGCCAAAATCATCACAATTAAAAGAACCAAAGACTTAAACTACTTCAGTCTGTGTGCATTTAATTTATTTAATACACAAGTTTCACAATTTGAGTTGAATTACTGAAATAAATGAACCTTTCCACGACATTTTCATTTATTGAGATGCACCTGTATATCCAAAAATATGGACCCATATCCACCAACGTGATACTGCAATTAAACTGTTCCAAAAAAGATATATCATGGTAAATGTCAATGGTTTTACTGTGGTACCTGTCCAAAGCACCAGAATATGGCATAGTGTACTGTATTGTCCAAAATGGTGCAATTTATCATAATATATGTCCATAGTTTATGGTGCCATAACCAACAACATGGTATTACCATACCAAAAAAATATATAATAATAATAAATAAATAAATGTAAGTATTTATACCTAAGTCCATTGGAACCTGTCCAAAAATAACTAAATAAATTAAATAATATAAAACTGAATGACCATGGTTACCGCACAGTATACCTAAATTATAATAACAATATGGTGTTACAATGCATGTACTACAATATAGATTGTATCGCATTGTATTGCCATATATACAAAAACCATTTGTCCCAAAAAATTCTGAGAGACAGGGGAAAGAAAGTGTGTGTGTGTGTGTGTGTGTGTGTGTGTGTGTGTGTGTGTGTGTGTGTGTGTGTGTGTGTGTGTGTGTGTGTGTGGTGGGTGTGTGTGTGTGTGTTGTGTGTGTGTGTGGGTGTGTGTGTGTGTGTGTGTGGGTGTGTGTGTGTGTGTGTGTTGTGTTGTGTGTGTGTGTGTGTGTGTGTGTGTGTGGTGTGTGTGTGTGTGTGTGTGTGTGTGTGTGGTGTGTGTGTGTTGGCAGGGGTGTTTTATGTAACATTTTATGACCGTGACATGCTCTTCTGTTCATGGTCATATAGCCACTCTAAACTACTGCTGTGTGTCCAGCCTTATTTACTTTTACTTCACTTTACTTTTAGTCATTTAGCAGACGGTTTTATCCAAAGCGACTTACAAATAAGAAAAAAGTAACTAAAAATAAAAGTTACAACTACAAATATTATATATACACATTTAAGAAGATAAAGAAATTAAATAAAATGACAAATGCATACAACATTTCAAAACTAAACATTTAATTTAAAACAAAAAATAAAGCTCAAAACAAGTCAAAATATTAAATCAAGAAAAGATATGAGTATAATAATTATTCTAACATAACACTAAAGGCCTAAGTATACTTCTTTTTTACATAGTAAGAATTGGTTATAAAAACTAAAACAGAAGTGAAACAAGTAGTAGGAAAGACGATAAATAAAAAGCGATACTTATATTCTTTGCCGGTGTAATGCCATGTCAGCATGAAGACACACACGCAGAGAATTAAAAAACAGACAGTATTAATTATTCCTCATCCTCTCACTGCAGAAAGTGATATGGTCTGACCTACGTCACTAGCCCCCCCCCCCCCCCCCAGCGCGCTCTTTTCTTCGTTCTGGGACAGAACAAAGGAAATTACTTTTCTGTTTATCTTCTCACAGGGAACACCGAAACTCACGTGTTCCTGTATGCAAAAAGACATTCATTTATTCCATCACTTTTAAAACAATGTACCACAAGAAACAATATATATTAATGTTGTACTCTGTCTTATATAAGCTCGCTGTGTAATGGAACCGAAAGTATTTTCTTAACCTGTGACGTATTACTTTTCCCTGTAATGTTATAGCGTGTTTAGATTTATATGGATGATCGCGAAAAATTATGAATCAGTGAGATGACAGATGTGGTGATATTATAAATGAGTAAACATGTGATAACACGTTACATAAATATTTAAACTCTTATTTTTCGTCACATGTGTAAAAATGGTATGCCCCATGGACATGGGCGGAGCTCTGCCCCACAAGGACCATCTGATTGGACGAGGCATCCGTGGGCGGGGTTAAATCGTCTGTTTAAAACTGGCCAACAGTGCTAGATCGCTCTCGCTTCTCCCCTTCATCGCTCTCCAACTCGCGCACGGACGACCCGGAAGCCGGTCCGCTGGACTCTCGCCTTAAAACCGGCTGAGACAAACTATCTAGGCGAATCCAAGACTTCGTAAAAGCCGTAACATCGCAGAACCAGCAGCGTAACGACGCTTTCCATCTCAATGCAGAACCAGGCAACCGCAGATGAGAAAAGGGCTTCCCCCGTGACGTCACGCAACAGCAACGTGCAGCAGAGATAGCAAAGGAAACCACGTGCTCACCAACAAAGCCACGAAGAAATACGAACTAACCACGTGGCATCCGAGACAAAGGATCTGACTTTTCCGTGAAAGCAACACGTGGAACGAGACCAAAGATTCGCCTGCAAAACCTTTACCTGAACGCAAGTAACAAACAAAGTCTCTATTGCTGAACTGTGAATTTGATCTGAATGCAGAAACATAATCTAGCTATGTTCGTGATCTTCCTTTTGGTTTAAGTTTTGAAATAGTTAAGAGGGCTATTTTAACTTTCTGAGGTTACCTCAAAACTCCTGTATGTGTGTGTGTTTGTTTTATTAGTTAGTCCATGTATGTTAGAATAGCAGTTAAGTAAATAAAACTTGTTTCATTTTATTAAGAATTGTCTCTGGGGATGTGATTTTCAAGTATTTTAACCTTCTTATATTGCCATGAAAGAAAACGTTACCTCGCTCAAAAGTTGAGAGATTTAGTAATCTCGTTTTATTGTTATCGTGGCCACGAGGCAAGAGAAACGAAATTGATTAAAGTTATACTGATGTTAATGGTCGCTGGATGAGTTGTTGACACGGTATAATCATAAGTTAAAGATTAATATTACTTTAATCAAAGCAATATTGAATTTTTTATAAATCATTCCCGGAGCTGAAATAATAGCTTCGTTTAATTATGCATTACCCTGGTGAAGTCGCATGGTAGAGTCGATGGTCTTTACACTCTTCGGTCTTCACACAACAGCTGCTGCGACCACTGCCACGGTATATTAACCTTTTTTTAACCCGTCTAACAAATCACTATTTGAATTCAGCTGAATACACTTTCCTGTTTATCACAACAAATGGCCAAGCAAGCGCAGACACTGACAAGAGACGCGATACAGTATGAGATCAAACGCGATTTCAGCAAGTCCTTTGCTCCCTCTGTTGATGAAAACAGAACTAGGTGGAGATCAGTGTTGCCAGATGTACGATAATTATCATATTTATACGATAATTTTGACCTCTGTACGATGTACGATCAATAATGGAAAAAATCCCATAATGTACGATAATTTCAGAGTTTTCAGTCGTTCTTCTGCCGAAGAAGACAGTTCAGTTTAGACAGAGACCAATATCAGTTTACACAAAACGAAGCAGTAAAGTGCTAAAAAAATGAGTTCAGAAAGGAAGGTGAGGACAGTGGAGGGGCGAAGAGGAAAGCAGAGTCTGAAGAGCAGCGGAAAAGTAAGCATAGGCCACAAACATATAGGACAGAGTGGGAAAAAGACCCCACTTTTGCAGGATGGCTAAAACCTGTCCCAGGAAACGATGCGAAAGCAGCCTGTCGTTGTTGCAACGTCCAAATGGTGGCAGAGATCACGGTTTTAAAAAATCATGAAAAGTCCAAGAAACATACAGATAAAAAGAAAAATCTAGCCCCATCACAAAGATCCATAGCACAATGCCTACAGAAACCGTCTGAAAAACTAAGTTAGATGAATCTGTGAAGAATGCTGAAATCAAGTTAACAGGGTTTCATGGCAGAGCACAACGTACCCCTGAGAATCTCAGACCATTTGGTCTTGGTCTTAAAAGATATTTTCCACGATTCACAAATACCCAAAATATTACCCTTGGGCGCACAAAGACGACTGCTATAACCAAGCATGTCATTGGGGATTGTTATTCTGAAGTCTAACAGAAATTCTTAAAAGAAAGAAATTCAGTGTTTTGATTGACGAATCAACTGACATAGGCAATGTAAAACGCTGTGTGTAGTAGTTCGTTTTTTGATGAGGGACCAAGGAAGATTCAGACCAGGTTTTGGAAACTAGTACAACTCTTCTCGAACACAGACGACCACAGACATGCTAGAGAGGGAGCCACTGCGGAACGACTTTACGCCGAGATGATGAAGTCATTCACTGATGCAGGTGTACCACTCGAAAATATTGTGGGTTCGGGTCAGATGGCTGCAACACAATGATGGGGAAACACAACTCTGTCTCCAGCCGCCTCAAGAGTGATCTTCCAGGCATCACAGTGCAGCACTGCGTGTGCCATTCACTGCACCTTTGCGCAAGCGAGGCATGCAGACAACTCCCTCGCAGGTGTGAGGATTTAGCCAGAAACATTTATGGTACTTCAAAAACAGCGCAAAACGTATCGCGCAACTCCTCCGAGAATTTCAAGATTTTTGCCATGTTGAGCCCCACAAAATGCTCAAGCCATCACAGACTAGATGGCTGTCACTGAACGACGTTGTAAAAACGTTGTCTGCGCAATGGGATGCTCTCCGTCTTTTTTCACAGATCAGTGGCTTGAGGCCAGACTTACTGCTGCAGAGACTATTTTTCACTCACTCAATGACCAGTCTCTACGCCTCTTCTATTATTTCCTTGAATGGGTCCTACCAAAATTCACAGATCTTAATCAGTATTTTCAGAGTGAAAAGGTGGTGATCACTTCATTGAGAAGCAAGGTCTGCGAGACTTACAAAGATCTGCTTCTGACGTTCATGGATAGGACCATGTCATGCGCACTCCACTGAAAGACATTGACATCAATAATGGCCCAAAGATCGCACTGAGCTCAATGTACTTGGGGCATAAAGGTGATGCAGCATGTGCAGCAGGCAAAAATTGCGCCAGCAATCTGACCGATTTTTATGTGCGCTGTCAGAACTTTCTACAGGTTGCCTGCGGGAAATCAAGAAACGATTTGATTTTGATGATGCTCTCTTGACCTGCCTTGTATGCCTTTCTCCTGCCACTGCAACAGATGCAAACGCACGAGTTGAGCATCCGTCTCTGCTCCCCCCATGGAACAAGTGCCACGGCTCATTAACATGTCAGACACAGACCGTCTCCAAGTCATTGATGACCAGTGGAGGCGATTGCCTCTCATGGCCTTGAGTGAAGACACGAAAGAAATGGATATCGATGAATTTTGGCATCATATTTCTACGTTGGAGGATTTCCAGGGATAGCCGTGTTCAGCGAACTGGGGAAGTTTGCTCTGGATGTGCTTTGTGTTTCCCCACTCAAATGCGTCATGCGAACGAGTGTTTTCAAAAGTAAATCTAATCAAAACAAAACCACGAAACCGACTTATCACAGACACTCTGAATGGACTCCTGCACACATCGAGTGTGTGAAGAATGCTGGTGGGTGTCACGCCTTCAAACCGACGAACACTATGCTGCGCTCCATGACGGCATGCAATCTGTACCGTAAAAAGGATTCCCCAACCAACAACATCTGCCAACACAGCACAAGTGATGTGGCATCTGATGATGACAGCGACTTAGAGATCGAATTTGAAACTTTTGAGTGTTAATTGTGCACTTTTTTTCTCTCTCTTTATCAGTTTAATTATGCTCTAGTTCAAAATGTGGACTGTCGGCATATCTTTTGCACTTTGGCAACAAAAAAAAGTTAAGTAGCCAGACTTCCTCCAGTTAGTGTGTGAGCGTATTACACAGCTTGTTTAAATTGGCTGTAAATTTTTTGAAAATAAAATTGTTGTAAAATAATATATTTTTTATGTGTTTGGTTCTTGTACGATAATTTTTCTCAAAAACGATAATTTTGAGGTATTTGTTTGGTACGATACTTTGACATTTCTAATCTGGCAACACTGGTGGAGATAGATCAAACTCCCGGGGTTGATATGAGTGTGTGTGCACTGTACGTTTGCAGGAATCTGTGAGACAGCCTGTAAGGACAGCTGCTGTAAATTTTGCAGCTCTTAGCTTTGATGTACAGCTTTTTTGATATTTTCCTGCTGTGACCGGAATTTATGTTGTGTAGGTGTGCATGCAGATGTGAGTTCACATGCTGTGCATCAGTCTGTCTTCCATCAGTAAAGACCTTAGACTGGCCTGATTATGTTTGATTAATGAGCAAGAAGGGTTCATTTGTGTTGCATATTTTCTGACTTTTTTAGCGACGGAATTCAGGCATACTCCTCATAATTCAATATTTCAGGCTACTCTTATAAAATAAATTAATATTTTGTAACTCTGAAATAATTAACAGGTTCAATTTTCTCTCTTTGCTTATGTAGACCACACCGCATGGCCAAACATCAGCTTTATCATTAGTATATATGAGTATATATATATGAGTTGAACTGGCTGCACATTCTCTGCACGACCCTGCTCCCAAAAGGGCTATGAAGACCATAATTATGAGTGCTGTGACTCATTGTTTTAGAAGAAAGGCATACGGAGCTAAATATATGGACATAGTGTAAATCCTATAATGACTGAGTAGACCAGGGCGAGTCCGACGAAACCTGTTAAGTATGTGTCCTGTTTGTATTTCACACTGAATTAATTCTGTATTGTTTATATTATTTGCTCAAGGAAATGAATCAATACTTCTCTTTCTTTATTGGATGTACATGTTATTTTAACTATATACAGTGTTACTTTCTGACTGATTGCATGTCGACATGCAATAAGAGAAAAATAGAGAGAGGCTGAGAGAGAAGGTATGTGCCATTTGTGAGTATGCTGGGTGAAGTGATAAATCTCTGCAGTATAATCAGCAGAATGTTATGTTAATAGGTCCATTATTATGACCAGTTAAGGAGGAAGTGAATTATAAGAGGGGAAGTGATGTGTGTCTGGTATGGTGCCCTGACCATTATAATCAATGTTTAATATATCCTGACATAAACCATACCGCAAAATAAACAAACACTCTTTTTCTCTCACATATAATGTGCTTTAAAATATGAATTAATTCATTCACATATTAATTGTATTGCAAATATTTTTTACCAGTCATGTTCCTTTTCAATGCAATGCATCCACTATTCAAGTCACAGTGCACTCATTGTGTACAGTAAATAACATACTCAATTGTTTATTATAATCCAGCTAAAATGGATTCAGCAAATAAGGTTGTGTGTTATACTCCAGTGCCCTAGTAAAAGCAGATCAATATCTCTAACCACTCTCTAATCTTGAATGCAGATCTATACATGAAGTGTCTAGTGTATTCCAATACAGGAGCTTTGCTGAATAGCAATAGCAATAAAATGTGTAGCTAAAGCTTTTTCCTTTACGAGGCCTAGTTAGGTTTTTGGTACATAAAACTGATCTTTGATCAGTTAAGTAAAGGAGGGTTAAATGCCTTTATGTATAATTTTAGAGAGCGATAAAGGTTGACAGATGATTATCACAGCCTAGAAAATAATTAAACACATACAAAGATTACACACATATAAGCAAATAAATATTGTCCTATATAGAACTGCATTTACAAATTTATATAGACTAAATATTCTGGCTTGGCCTGTATAACCCAAATAATTTATTTATTTAGTCTGCTTGGTGAAGTTGAATATCACTGCTCAACTCATAATTTGACTCTGCAATGCTGATTTTGATTAAATGTTTGTTTGCTTTGGCTCACAAGTCTTAGGAAACACTAAATTATATTTACCCATTCATTATTTAGATCCCCTAGCCCATTTATCTCTTCTTTCCCCCAAAGCCATTTTATATCACCTGATTTAGTTATTGGTGAGATATAACCTCACTAAAACAGAACTGGCAGTTTTTCATTATTAATGTGTGATTGTGGGTATGTGTGTGGAAGACTGAGAGAAAACGCAATAAAAAGAGGGATATAATTCAGTCTAATGTATTCATGTTGTATTATTTAAAATAAATATTACACATTATATACATAAATATCAATATAAATGTTTTGTCACATGTAGTTTTTGTTTAGTTAGTTAAATTGTGTTTTCAGGACCATTGACATCACAAGCACATTCTCAATGTCAGTTCATAGATCTGTGGTAGAACCACTGCTGGACCCACTGCTTAAAATTACCAAATGCCCAAAGTATCCCATAAATCCTGCAAAAGGTATGAGGAATTATCAACACTATTTTGGGTTCTGAACTTATGTAAACTTATATAAACACTGTCCTACAAGCCCATTGCCATGAGCTGAACAATGGACTATCTGAATGTGAGCAAATAGTGAGCAAGAATGCAGCTGTCATTGACTGGTTATAGTCAATGCAGCTAAAATATGTCAGTGACAGCGCCAAATGTACCACTGTCCTCAATGTAACCATCCCAAACAATTACTTCACATTCTCCAGTCTGCATTGTTCCAATCTTACATACATAAATACCCAGTCCAAACAGCTGAAATCAAACCTCATCAGATGATACCTAAATTAAATTATTCACAGGCATTTAATGCTGATGTTCCTCTCCCATTGGCTTCTAACATGTTAAGCATATCACTGCCAGCCTCAGTGATGATGGCTATCTTTCTGTGCTGAGTTCACATATTAATGGAACATCTTCACCGGAGGGAATGAGAAAACCACAACATGTTCATCTCTTGATGGAAGGACATGTCCATTTAAGACTTATTGGCAATTTCTGAACGAAACAATTCATCCGTGAATTTTTTTATACAGTTTTTTATACAGTTTCATAACTGGATCAAGCAATGAAACAAGCGACTTCTCTCTAGCCGTGTAAGCAGGACTTCTCTAATCATTAAGTTTGCTTAAACATGTCCCTGCAAGCTTGTGTTCATCTGCCTAGACTTTTGATGTACTGTAAATCACAATATAGAAGAAACGATCTGTGTCTACTTTTGTTTTAAAACAATGTTAAGAATTAATGTGTAATTTTGCCACTACTTGCACCAAACAGAATTAGAGATTTTTTTTCCAGACAGGTTGCCCTTATCTGTCAAGATTGTGGGGTGAAGAGATGAGGCGAGGACTCAGTTGTGCAGAATGATGGGCTTTTTATTAATCAAATAAAGCAAAAACAACAACAAAAACTGCCCCGTAGGGGAAAAAAGGCTGGCAACCAGGCAAGGCAAGGCATGGCATGGCAGGAGGAGTTTGAGTTTGAGTTTGAGTTTGAGCGGAGCCAGCAGGGCAAAGAGCTTGCGTTTAGGTGGAGCCGGCAGGGCAAGGAGCTTGGGCGGAGCCCACAGGTCAAGGAACTTGGGCGGCGCCGGCAGAGCAAGGAGCTTGGGCGGCTCTGGGATGGCCTTCAGGTCGGCAGCGAGCTCCTGGATGGTCTCCAGGCCTTGTGGGACGGAGGAAGCCTTCCTCTTCCTCCTCCTCCGATGAGAGCGAGGCAGTGGCATAACAGCAGTGCAGCATCTTCGGCCGTCTCTGGGGGAGCTGCAGTGTCATCGGCCACCTCTGGGGGAGCTGCAGCCTCTTCAGCTTGTCCTGTGTCCAGATTGTCCACCTCAATAAGGAAGTCGCAGGCGAAGTCCCTCACGTCAACCCCCTACTGACGTAAATAGCGAGCATTTACTTGCTGGAACATTACTTGGCGGGTGGACAATCCAGTGGTAGGAGATGGAAAAAGGAAGATGTCCATCTCTGCTGAGTCCTCTTTTGGCCGGTTCATACTGTCAGGGTTGGGGTGAAAGGATGAGGCGAGGACTCACTGATGCAGGAGAATGGGTTTTTATTTGCAAAAATAAAACAAACAAACAAAACTACAATGTAGGGAAAAACAGGACAGCTGGCAACCAGGCTTGGCAGGACAAGGCAGGGCAAGACAGGGCAGGACACGACACAAGCAGGCTTGATACGATGATGAACTGGCACAGGACTGCAAACACACGTGGACAGAAGAGCACATCGCTGAGCGAACTCGAGACCGCACACTCACACAACAAGACAGAACATGGAGCGTGAGTGTCCGAAGCACAACACAAAACCGAAACTCAAGACATGAGTTTTTTTTGTTTTTTACATGTTATGTTACATCTCGGTCTGTGACGTATCGGACCCGGGAAGTAACTCGTTGTAGTCTCTTACCAGTTGTTTTTGTAGGCTTTAAACTGCCAGAATTTTTAAAGAGGATATCTCTGTTTGCATTGAACTTTCAGCATCGTAACTTTGAAGATATTGTTTATGCTTAAGCAGAAATATTAAACACTAACTAATGTTAAAAAGTGAAATTGCAATCAACCACCCCTTTAAACCTGTCTCTAAATTATGACATACATTATACTCTCAATGTCAGCTGTAAAAAAAAAAATTGTGAACGTATGACCTCAAGGCTAGATTAGCTTGGTTCTGTCTGCGTTACATTAGCTGCCTATGCTGTTTATCACTGTGAAGATATTTTGACACAATCTGTATATTTATAGAAATAAAATTTACTGATCAGTTACAACCACAATTTAACACACCTGAACCAGCTAATCAAGGTCTTACTGGGCATACGAGATATTTCCAGACAGGTATTATTAGGCAAGTTGGAGCAAAACTCTGCAGGACAGTGGCCCTCCAGGAATGAGTTTGGACACACCTCCACTAAAGGTTCACCAGATCATCACCATCTAGTGCTGAATCATTAGAATTATTTATTTATTTTATTTACTGCTGTAAATTAATCCCATACAGTAATGCAAGGGGGCAGTCGTGGCCTTTTGGATAGAGCGTTGGACTTGTAACCCAAGGTTGTGGGTTCAAATCTCGGCTCCGGCAGGAATTGTCCACGACTGAGGTGAGAACCTTGAGCAAGGCACCGAACCCCCAACTGCTCCCCGGGCGCCGCAGTGTTGGCTGCCCACTGCTCCAAGTGTGTGTGCACTTGGATGGGTTAAATGCAGAGAACACATTTCACTGCTGGTTATACTCTGTATAATTGTGTATGTGACAAATAAAGCTCATCTGAGCTTAATCAAAAAAAAAATGCTAAACTGTGCATAATGTAAACCATAGGGAGACCACAGAAGGTTTCGGGTTACTAGGTTTTCACTACCTCTACATTAACAGAAAATCATGTTGTAATAGAACATGAAAGAAAGATTATTTTTCAATTTAATGTATTCTTCAAATTATCATTTAGTATAATATAGTATTTTTGTGCTGTTACCATGGGCAGGTCTCTAGCATTGACGAGACTGAGACTGATAAACAGAGACTGACAAAGATAAATTAAATCGACTGTATACGTATGCCCCACACTTCTGCAGGATTATTCCTTCTTTAATGTTTCATTCCTCACAGAATCTCCAATTATTCTGCATGACTGTGCGCCTTAAACCTCTCCTTCAGATGCACTTGCTCACCTTTTTCCTCCTCTCTCTCCATCTCCTTGTTCACATCCCCTTCCTCTCTTTTTAACCCCTCCCACTCCTTCTCTCATTCGCTCTCCTCCAACCCCTCCCCTCCAATCCCCCATCTCTCTCTGTAGTGAAATAAAGCAGGAGGTGGAGGAGGAGGGAAGTCGCTGTTTGCTTCTGTCCAAGCAGCACAAGTTCAACAAGCACTGCTGCATCCGCTGCTGCTCTCCCTTTACCTTCCTGCTCAACCCCAAGCGCCCGTGTCTGGACTGCCACTACAACGTCTGCAAATCCTGCCGCACCTACAGTCAGAGTGAGAGGGGCTATATCTGCGCCGCCTGCCAAAAGAGCCGGTAAGTGTCCTCTGGCATACACGTACATGTGTTTAAAAACATATACATAAGGATAGAGGGGTCATGCCTGTACTTCCTGGTAAATGGACATGTTACAAAATGCACAGTGTTATGCAATTACATCTGGACAAGGGAGACACCACACCTGCTGGTGTACATGGCAACACACTCATCGTTCAAGCAGATTGCAAGGGGCTCATGGAAATAAGGAAATAAAACTAAAAAAAAATGTATAGCGTTATTTTGTTTTAGACGCACAGTATTGCTTGATTATTTATATGGCGCTTTTAAAATATAATGCTAAATGGATTAAATATAATAGGTTTTAGGCACAATTTTCTGGTTTCGTGTTTATGAATAGGTGCTTGAGCATTATTGATGGAACTGTTGGGGTACTTAAGAAATTAAATAAACTAGGTTGTTAAACCTTCTTCCTCATCAACTTGAACATCTTGAGGAGTTCCCCTGAATTGAAATAACCTGTACTGTGGAAAGCTCTATGCAAAGAAAACTAAATTAAACCTAACCATAAGAAATGTTTAGATATGTTGAAATTGGTACTATAGTGAGTGTATGGAAATATGAAGCAATAGGATGTTCCGGAGTGAATGAGAGATATTTGTATATTTTTATGGCAATACTGCAATGTCAGAAAATAAAGTAGAACTGATTATTAACAGGTTAACAGATTTGTTTTTCAAACTAAGCAAGCATTATTTTTGCTTTTCAACATTATCATTAATATTATTATTACTAGCATTTTTTGCATCAGCATTTTAAATATGTAGTTCATTTTTGTCACTTTCAGTGGCATATTTGCCTACAGCCTGGTTAACATTTTACGCAGATATTTATTCATGCTTGAGCAGTGATAACCCTTTTTCAACCCTGTTTGATTTACTAAATACTGGCTTTTACGACTGCTGATTATGAATCCAGCCCATAAGATAGTAGAGAGCAGGAAGGACTAGCGAGAGAGATTGTGAGAATGTCTACAGAATATGTTGATTATTTATAATTTTAGTGGGTCATGTGATATAAATGCATGTGGGCTGAAAAAAAGAAATTATTTATTTACTTACCTCTTCATGTCATTCCAAACCTGAAGTGTGATTCTTTCTGTGTTTATTCGTTTTAAAGGAGCTGTAACATTACAAGTGTGAGTAAAGAATAATAAGAATTAATATTATTTTGGGAAGCTGTCCCTTTAAAATGTACAGCAGTGTGAATCAGTGGTATGCAGCACAATATGAATCAATCAAGAAAATACATCCCATCATCCTTTGCTGTTTTTTGCTCATACTGTCTCTCACTGTCTTATTTGCTGTCTCCCTCTCTCTTTATATTTTTTTTTTCTCTCACGTACACTCACTCCGTGCCCGAGGCATGGATTCTCCACCAGGATTAATTCTCAGAGAGTTTCCTTTCATGTTCTCTCCATGAAATATTTGCTGTTTGACAAATCTAACTCACAGATTTCATATTAACAGATTTCTGCATGCATTTCATGGTAAGAGCAAATAATGATTTCATATGTGTCTTGCTTAGCAATATTTCAAGAGACGTTCCCCGGCTTTCCACTCACAAAACTGATTACGGCAAAAATGATTGAAATTATGCGTTACTTGAAATGAATGCGTTTATGTTGTCAGATGGCCTTTTGAGAGAGCTGAATATCACCATCTAAATCAAGTTGTTTTTTGCTGTAATGATCATCTATGCATAATAAGGAAAGCATTTTAATTGCTTTTATAAAGAGCATATAATGGCATTTATATTGGGTTTGTAATTAAAGGAATGTTCTGGGTTCAAGACGTTAGATGTAATATTTTGTGTGTGTGTGTGTGTCCTTTCTCATAGGGTAAAAGTCTAAATTATTTTATGTGGTAAAATGTTACAGATAATGTCAATATTTTATTAACCCTGAACATTATTTTAGGTAATTGTATGACCTGCGTGCGTGTGTGTGTGTGTATGTGAAAGAGATGCTGACTCAGATGTTACAGTTACACATCTCCATTCACACTTACACTTAACACGTTCGGTAAGACATCACAACAGGGTATGTTCCCTTTTAAACATAAAAAAATTAAATTTTCATGTCTGTGCATGTTTATATTTATTCCATTATAAAGTTGAAGTGAGATTTATCTCTTTGCACTGTCATTAAGTATCACTGCACTGCGCAACACACAGATGGTGAAATAATGCTGTGTGCATGTGCAGATAGGGCCTGACAAGCATAATAGGTTGAGGTCTGCTCCAATCATCCAATCTGTGTGTGGGTGTATAAAAAAGATACAAGAAAGCTGTGTAAAGCCAGAGCCGAAGAAGAAATCTTGAAAACTTAATGTAATCAAAAGTTTCTCTCAGCATAACCTGCATCCATCTGTGAAATTAAACCACCAGATTTTGCATTTCAATTCAATGTCATAATCTTCTGTGTGTATGTGTATGCCACATTTTTAGCAGCTTTTGTACATTGAAAAATAGAATTATTTACTGTACTACCATTTTTTTTTCATTATTCTTTGAGGAATATAAAGTTAAAATATTTGTTTAACATAATTTGCTTGAGATAAATGTCTTTACTTTCACTTTTTGTGAATTTAATCCAACCTTGTGGAATAAAAGTATTCTATTCTTTGAAAATAAATCTAACTTTTTTGAATGGAACTGTCTTTTATATTTAGGTTTAGGGAATTCATTTTAGTGTGTAACTTGTTCCGCACTGTTAACAATTTAGCAAAACAGGACCATATCTACAGACATTAATATCACAGATTCTTGATGGTGGGTTCCTGTGACTTGGGCCTGTACAAATCTAGAACGCATTAGCATTGCAGTGGCACCACTCACTCACATTAGATTCAGAATATAACATCTAGTTTAATATATAATAATCAGAATAATTAATCTTCAAAATGATACCAGAAATGTTTTTCTGCAATACAGATTTTCAAATGCTTTTAGTGTCCATTAATACACACACAGGGACACGGGGCAGTCATAAAGCATCCCATGTATGACAGGACGACAGTAATTGAAGAGAGCAGAGCAGCTTTTAAATGTTCTGTAATCTGAGTTGACAGAGAGGAAGCCGCCTGGAAAGATCTGTTCAGTCAAAATTGAATTATACTCCTTACTTGACCCTCTCTCTCCTGAAGGCTTTTTACCTTACATACACTGTAAACATGAGTGCAAGTGTGACTGAGTGTGTGACTGCTTCCAGAAAGTACCATATAGTTGAGAATATAATACTTCCTGGAAGTAGTCACAAACTCAGTTACAAGAATCCTGAAAAACTCTCCCAAGAGTCCTGAAAATATATATTTCCACAAATACCAAATGTATTAAACAGAACCTTTTTTTACATTGATAATAATAAGAAATGATTCTTGAGCACCAAATAAGCATATTAGAATGATTTCTGAAGGATCATGTGACACTGAAGACTGGAGTAATGGCTGCAATTCAGCTTTGCACATGAATAAATTACATTTTAAAATGTATTTAAATAGGATAAATGTAGTTTAAGTTAATATTAAGTAATGACTTATTGTCACGGTCGTGTAGCAGGAAGGACGCGGGAGACGAGAGTAAGAGGAATAATGGGATTTAATGACGAAACACAGGATAAACACTACATCAACGTACATAGACGAGTTGAAGGACAAAGACTCAGGGAAAACTCAGGCTTATGAACACATAACTTGATTAAGGGAAACAGCATCAGGTGAGGAGCAAATCAAACACAGATGGGGATGAATGAACTAATGACAGGAAACAGGAAGGACCATATATGGGTGTGGAGACACAAGGAAAAGGAAAACAAAGTCTGACATTACCCCCCCCCTTTCCAATAGGCGCGTCCCGCGCCGTACGACATCGAAAGGGGAGGGGGGGGGCGCTCTGGAGGCCTCCAGGGCGGTGCCCCATTCTGGGAGCCATGGCGATCGGGAGCCTTGGTTGCCATGGCTGATCGGGAGCCTTGGGTGGCCATGGCGGAGCAGGTTGCTCGGCGGCCATGGCGGAGCATGAAGCTTGGGAGGCCATGGCGGATCGGGGAGCTTAGGTGGCCCATTGGAGGGTAGCCCCCCCCCAAAATCTTCTTGGGAAGCTCCCCATCTCAGGGGGGCGCTCAGGAGCCGTGGAAGGCGAGCTGGACAGGGCCAGCGGAGGGAAAAGGTGAGCTGGACGGGACCAGCGGAGCTAAGGGTGAGCTGGACGGACCAGCGGAGGCAAAAGTGAGCTGGACAGGACCAGCGTGAGGCCCAGGTGAGCTGGACGGGACCAGCGTGGCCCAAGGTGATCTGGACGAGACCAGCGGAGGCAATGTGTGAGCTGGACGGGACCAGCGGAGGCCCAGGTGAGCTGGACGGGACCAGCGTGGGCCCAGGTGAGCTGGACGGGACCAGCGGAGGCAATGGTGAGCTGGACGGGACCAGCGGAGGCCCCAGGTGAGCTGGACGGGACCAGCGTGGCCCAGGTGAGCTGGACGGGACCAGCGGAGGGCAATGGTGGAGCTGGACGGGACCAGCGGAGGCCCATGTGAGCTGGACGGGACCAGCGTGGGCCAAGTTGAGCTGGACGGGACCAGCGGAGGCAATGGTGAGCTGGACGGAACCAGCGGGAGGCCAGGGTGAGCTGGACGGAACCAGCGGAGGCAAGGGAGAGCTGGACGGGACCAGCGGAGGCCCAGGACGGCTCCTGCGTGGAGCAGCCACTGGAGGATACTTGCGTGGAGCAGCCACTGGAGGGCGCCTGCGTGGAGCAGCCACTGGAGGGCATTTGCGTGGAGCAGCCACTGGAGGGCACTGGCGTGGAGCAGCCACTGGAGGGCGCTGGCGAGGCGCAGGCACCGGAGGGCGCTGGCGAGGCGCAGGCACCGGAGGGCGCTGGCGAGGCGCAGGCACCGGAGGGCGCTGGCGAGGCGCAGGCACCGGAGGGCGCTGGCGAGGAGCAGGCACTGGAGGGCGCTCGGCTAGCGCGGACCTGGAAGGAAGCAGCGGGGAGGAATGTGAGCTGGGCTGGAACCGCGGAGGCAACGGTGAGCTGGACGGAACCAGCGGAGGAAACGGAGAGTGGAGAGGGGCCAGTTCGACCTCCAGATCAGTTTCCCAGTCTATCAGATCCTCCTCCATGTCCAGCAGTCCCAGAAGGATGATCAGCTCCATCTCCGTGTCGGGGGCGGAGCTCTTCTCCACGCTCTCACTGTCCGCGACATTCTCCCACGTGGCAGACACTGTTGCCGGCTCTCGCACCTTGACTGACGTCAGTGGCTCTGGCTCCGCGTCGATCCTCAGCACTGTCGCTCTGAGTGGCGATGGCTCGTCGGTCGTGGCGGGCTCCGGCTCTCCGTCAGCGGTGGGCTCGGGCAAACGCTCCGCGCAGCGGGGAGATGGTGGGCTCACGTGTGCCGCGAACGGCGGCGGATTTCCCGCGAACAGCGGGATGGACGAGCCGCGGACGGCGGCGGAGAATCCCCCTGCCCGGCGAATCGCGAGCCGTGTGCCGCGGAATTGCTCCATCTTCTTTCGGGTCCGTTAATCTGTCACGGTCGTGTAGCGGGAAGGACACGGGAGACGAGAGGTAAGAGGAATAATGGGATTTAATGACGAAACACAGGATAAACACTACATCAACGTACATAGACGAGTTGACGGACAAAGACTCAGGGAAAACTCAGGGCTTATGAACACATAACGTGATTAAGGGAAACAGCATCAGGTGAGGAGCAAATCAAACACAGATGGGGATGAATTAATTAATGACAGGAAACAGGAAGGACCATATATGGGTGTGGAGACACAAGGAAAAGGAAGACAAAGTCTGACACTTATGTTATTGTATTTAGAATTTAAGAAAACACAATTTAAGTAATAATATTTAATTGTATTACTGTATTTTTGATCAAATAAATGCAGATGTAATGAGTATAAGAGACTTATTTCAAAAGCATTAAAAAAATCCTACTGACCCCAAACTTTTCAATGGTAGTACATGTATAATTTGTTATTACAAAAACATAGCAATCAATATATTATTGCATTAAACCAATATTTTCACTTGGTCATCTTCACAGTTTTAATGGGTCTTGAAAATCATGTGTGTTTGTCATATTGTATTGCAGGCTGCAGCTGTATAAGCTTTGTGACTATTTGTCATTTGTCCATGCACATTTTAGCTCCAGCCATGTGTTAATGTATTATTGTGTGCATGTGGCACATATATCATCTGTGTTTGTGTTTGATTGGTGTTAATGAGGTAAAGTGCTTCTATGTGTGTTCCTCTCTTAGATACCATATAAGACAATCTCTCAAGTAAATTCTCTCATGAAACACTAACAATGGCATTTCCTTCATTATCATTAGCATTAATGGCACATTTGTGTTAATGCCTTTATGTTGTATGTTAATGGTTTGAGGTAATGGATATAGTAGTTTATATCTGCCATATTAACCGATGAGGTGTCTCCTTGGTGCTATTAAAATACATTCCTAATAATGGCTCATTCATCTTTATTCATTATTTTTTTCTTCCATCACCTTGCTGGCACTTGTGAACACACTTCCTGTACACTAATACAACTAGGGTCTTTACTGGTATCTGAAGTTCCCTGAAGAACCTTTAACATCCATCCAACCTTATCATTGCAGAAAAGGTTCTTTATTGTGGAAGAAGCCTCTTTGGATTATTTATTTTAATTTTTAAACCTTTATTTTTAGTTCCTGTTGCTCAAAAGATATGTATATCTTGAATGCTATGTTGCTTTGGATAGAAGCATCTGCCAAATGCATAAAAGTGACGTTTTGGTCCAGAAGTTTGTTATTCTGCTGCCAATAATCATGTCTACAGTCCTCCAGCAGATATGGTTATATAATCAACAGAACACACATTAGATAGGATCCTCTCTGCTGACTATATTCGGCACTAATGCATGGATGAGTCCATTTCCCAAGGGCACGGTTTTAGCAGAGGCTCTACTGTGATTTAATGACCTTCTCTGATCTAGATTGGACACACTCCCAGCAATTGTTTTATTTGAAGATCTGAGGCACTGGTCCTCCATCTGCCTGATTAATTTTGGCTTTTTAATTGTGCATGTGTATATTTCTGTGATTGTGGTGCTGTCATAGATGCTGGGTTGCAGCGCTGGGTTTTGAAGCAGCCTGTATTGTAGTGTCACCAAGAGCTTAAATTGCCTGTTCAGTCTCTTTTCTATCGTCTCAGTTAAAAGGATGGGAGGAAATAGCGAGGAGGGTTCAAGTGAATGGGTCCCTGTCTTTTCCTTTTGTTCATTTTCAGCAAGGGTATTTTTAGTTGTGGGTCAGCCATTGCAGCTGACTGAATTATATACCTGATGTCCCTAAAAGCTTGCGGGTATATGAAAATCTCCTTTGACTTTGAGAAACTTTACTAAAGGTCTTATTTATCATTTGATTTCCCCCCTTGGCGGTCCACTTATAATGTTATGTTTCTGGCACCAAGAAACATTTTTTACACAGTAATTTAGCCATTTAATTTATACATTTTGGCTTTTTTACCTTGAAGTCTTTTATATAAATGCTCTGTTATATCTGTCTAACCTTGCACAACAACACCAATTTATTAGCGATAAATTTCAGGTCTAATTTAGTTTTTGCTTCCCCATCTTTCAGTAATGGCCATTTTCTAATACAACTATGTTGTGTCAGGTTTCACTGTTCACATTTTTTTTTGGTTTCAAATCAACTTTTGGGTATGGGAAGAAGTATACTATTCAAAAACTTGGGGGTGTTAAGCTTTGTTTGTGTCACATACTGGATGGAGAGGCAAACGAGGACGAGTAAAGTAAGTTTCTTTATTAAACAAACTGAAAGCCACCCCAACAGGTTAGTGCAATAAATCAGAATTCAATGAAGCTCAATAGACAGAGGAAATAGTAGTTCTTATATCTCCCTTTAGTAGAGTCAACGGGAGAAAGACATCCACAGCGATCCAGCATGTTGGTGAATAGACCGATGAAGAGCTAGTAACCTCGAGACCAGACAATGAGCGTTTGGAATAAGTGCAGTCTTATAGAGAGCTTGATTGGTGGCAACAGGTGAGGAGGATTTCCTGATGGAGGTCAGGTGTGAGTGATTTGACTGAGTGACCAGAGGGATGCTGGGAAATGCAGTGCAGTTGAACTGGTGACCGTGAAATTACCTCCCCCTCCCGGAAGGCGCGTCCCGCCCCGTAACACCAGGGAGAGGGGGGGGTGCCCTCGAGGCCTCAAGGGACATGGAGACAGGGCAGGTGGCCTCCAGGGCGGTGCCCGTTCCGGGACCAATGGTGAAACAGGGAGCTCAGGCGGCCATGGCGGATCAGGTGACTCGGGCATCCATGGCGGATCAGATGATTCCGTGGGCTATGGTGGGTAGCCCCCCAAAAAAATTTTCTTGGGGAGATCACTGCCTGGGGGGCTCTCTGGAAACGCGGACGCTAGGGTGCGCTCTGGAAACGCGGATGCTAGGGGGCGCTCTGGAACGGAACGTGCTCTGGAGTGGACTCTGTGAGCTCCTGGAACGAAGCGGGCTCTGGAGTGGACTCTGAGCTCCTGGAGCGGAGCCTCCGAGACTAGGAACGACACTCCTGGCCATGATTTGAGAACTGGATTCTCCAGGACTGGGAACGGCACTCCTGGCCGTGACTAGAGAACTGGATTCTCCAGGACTGGGAACGGCACTCCTGGCCGTGACTAGAGAACTGGATTCTCCGGGACTGGGAACGGCACTCCTGGCCGTGACTAGAGAACTGGATTCTCCGGGACTGGGAACGGCACTCCTGGCCGTGACTAGAGAACTGGATTCTCCGGGACTGGGAATGGCACTCCTGGCCGTGAATAGAGAACTGGATTCTCCGGGATGGGGAACGGCACTCCTGGCCATGACTAGAGACCTGGATTCTCCGGGACGGGGAACGGCACTCCTGGCCGTGACTAGAGAACTGGATTCTCCGGGACGGGGAACGGCACTCCTGGCCATGACTAGAAGACTGGATTCTCCAGGACGGGGAACGGCACTCCTGGCCGTGACTAGAAGACTGGATTCTCCGGGACGGGGAACGGCACTCCTGGCCGTGACTAGAAGACTGGATTCTCTAGGACTGGGAACGGCACTTCTGGCTGTGACTAGAGAACTGGATTCTCCGGGACGGGGCACGGCACTCCTGGCCGTGATTTGAGAACTGGATTCTCCGAGACTGGGAACGGCACTCCTGACCTTGATTTGAGAACTGGATTCTCCGGGACTGGGAATGGCACTCCTGGCCGTGACTAGAGAACTGGATTATCCGGGACTGGGAACGGCACTCCTGGCCGTGACAAGAGAACTGGATTCTCTGGGACGGGGAATGACACTCCTTGCCATGACTAGAGAACTGGATTCTCCGGGACTGGGAACGTCACTCCTGGCCGTGACTAGAAGACTGGATTCTTTGGGACTGGGAACGGCACTCCTGGCCGTGAGTAGAGGACTGGATTATTTGGGACTGGGAACGGCACTCCTGGCCGTGAGTAGAGGACTGGATTATTTGGGACAAGGAACGGCACTCCTGGCCGTGAGTAGAGGACTGGACTCTCGGGGACTGAAAGCGGTAGACTCGGCATCCTGGTCCAAGGTGAAGGTAGCGGCAGACTCAGCATCCTGGATCAAGGTGATGTAACGGAAGATTCTGAAATGAGGTTGGGTTTACATGGAGCAGGCACTGGAAGGCGCTTGCGAGGAGTTGGCATTGACAGGCGCTGTCGAGGAGCTGGCACTGGCGGGCACTCTAGGCTTGAGTCAGCCACATCTGGCGTGTGAGACAGTATAGTGACCGGCAGGTGTGGTGGAGGAGTTATCTGTGGGCTTTGTTTCCGAAATGAGTGCTTGGTCTGGATGTAATTCTTGAATGGACGCTAGGACTAAAGGTAGCCCTAAAAGGGACTCACCGCAGAACTGGAGACTGGAGCTGACTTTGTAACTAGAATGGATTAATTGCATTGATTGAGTGTGGATCTTGAACGTCGCAGAGTGGAATTCAACCTCAGATTCCCTGAGGGAAATTATAGGTGGAGCCGCCAGCTTTGCCACCCCAACAGGTAAGTGCAATAAATCAGAATTCAATGAAGCTCAATAGACAGAGGAATTAGTAGTTCTTATATCTCCCTTTAGTAGAGTCAACGGAGGAAGACATCCACAGCGATCCAGCATGTTGGTGAATAGACAGATGAAGAGCTAGTAACCTCGAGACCAGACAATGAGTGTTTGGAATAAGTGCAGTCTTATAGAGAGCTTGATTGGTGGCAACAGGTGAGGAGGATTCCCTGATGGAGGTCAGGTGTGAGTGATTTGACTGAGTGCAGGTGAGTGACCAGAGGGATGCTGGGAAATGCAGTGAAGTTGAACTGGTGACCGTGACAGTGTGTTTGTTTGTTTAAAATAAATTTGTTTAAAATAATTATTTTGTGCTCACTAAGGCTGCATTTATTTTATCAAAAATACAGTAAAAAAAATATTTTATGAAAAATTATTACAATTTAAAATAACACCTTTATATATTTATATATATATATATATATATATAAATATAATGTATTGCTGTGATGTCAAAGCTGAAATTTCAAGTAACGTTTATTTTTATTATCAATGTTCAAAATAGTTTCTCAATATTTTTTGTGGAAATCATGGAAACAGTGTGGATTTTTTTAGGATTCTTTAATGAATAGTAAGTTAAAAATAACCTCATTTATTTGAAATAGTTTTTTAACATAAATGTCTTTATTGTCACATTTTTATATTTTTTGTCTATACATGCTGAATAGAATGACTGATTTCTTTAAAAAAAATGTTCACACAAGAATGCTTATTTCTGTCAGGACCACTATTGTCAAAGATGATTGACAATTAGCATACAGTTTGGATTGGCGGTATGGTTCTGTTCTGATAAAGAACAGTGTGGTTCTGTTCAGGAAGAGACAGCAGCGGCCTACACTCCTCTTATGATCAGTGGGACCCCCGTGGAGAGGGTGAGCAGCTTCAAGTACCTCGGTGTAAACATCTCCGAGGACCTGACTTGGACTGCACACATTCAAACACAGGCCAAGAAAGCCAGGCAAAGACTGTACCATCTGCGACAGCTGAGGAAGTTCAGGGTCTCACCAGCAATCCTGAAAACTTTCTATTATGGGGCCATAGAAAGTGTATTGACTCAGTGCATCTCAGTGTGGCATGGAAATGTCTCAAATCAGGATTGCAAAGCTCTGCAGAGAGTTGTGCGCTTAGCTGAGTGCATCTCAGGGTTTGCTCTCTCCTCTCTGCAGGAAATCTACCTTAAACGCTGCAAAAGCAGAGCTGCTAAAATCACCAAGGTCTCAAACCACCCCGGTAACCATCTTTTCATTTTACTGCCATCTGACAAGCGCTTCAGGAGCATGATGGCAAAAACTGAGAGACTGAGGAGGAGCTTCTTCCCTCAGGCCATCAGGCTCCTAAACTCAAATTCGGTCAAATAATATTTACAGGACTCAATTTAATAAACTGTAAAACATTAATTATTCTCCACCATCCGCATTGCTGCTATGTGTACATACCTGGTACAACCTGTTTGCACATTCTTCTTGCACATCCCTGTTTATATTATTATTTATTAAGTCCACAGTATACTGTATTGCACATTTTATTTTATTGCACATTTTACTCCTTATTTTTTCTTATTATTTTATTTAATTTTTACCTATATTTATATATATTCTCTTGTGTTATGTTTTATTTTTTTACACTGTCCATTGAGCGGACCTGTCCTGATTTACATTTCACTACTGATTATATCCTGTATAATTGAGTATGTGACGAATAAAAGAACCTTGAACCTTGAACTCCCTGTGCATCCATGCAGCCTAGCATGGATGAGAACAGGGAGAGCAGCGAGAAACCCCCAGGGTAAACAGAACAGAACCAACAAAAGTATTGCAGATATTGTTAAAGTTCAGTAATGTATGTATGTACACATTTATAATTCAAAATAAAATCAGAAGGCTGAATCCTGATTGATAGAGGAGGAGTTGGGGCTGTAGGAGGGTAATTTACTATTGAGAAATGCGAAAACTGCTGATAATACTGATGGACCTTATATATGAATGCTTAGATAGGTGTCATATTCCTATAGGTAGATGGGGATCAGCTGAGAGTTAGAGTTAGCTTGACTAACGTGACCTGCCAGAACTAACGCTACGCTTGTTTGGTTTTTTGGGGGGGGATGGGCTAAAGCCAAGAAATGGCTAATTTGGTGGGCAAGTTTTATTTGGCAGCTTTTATCCTCAGACTACTCAAAATGAGTTTAAGCCATCAGTCTGTGTTAGGAGTGAGGATGCTGTATTTAATTTTGTCAGGCACAAAGGACCATTCCCCACACATTAAATGAATATAATCCTGCTTCTGTTCCACTGTGTTAACATTTACCTCAACATGAATGATGCTAGCCAAGATAAACAGCTTTGTTAGCTCTACTTATGCTCACTCGTGGTATTTCAGAAAGAAAATTCAGGAACACCTGTTCTGTGACTGATAACATCCTGACAGGTATCCCAAAAAGAAGTGCTATAGTTAGGCTAAGCCTTGTTAGTAGACCATATAAATATTTATATTCCTGAAGAAATTGAGGGTGTACTTGATTTGTGTTTGACTATTAATCTGGCCTCATAACCACTCACAGCTGCACTGAGAAGTGAAAATGTAAATGTACATTATTTGTTTGTCTGATATTTCTGATGCAATGCTCCCTCTCTTTGCCTCCCTTTTCTTCAGTTCAGGTTATTAGACTAGGTGAGGATTTACTGGCATGAAAACCAGCAGTGTAAAACAGCAGTTAAAAAAATTATTCCAGTAATCTCAATTGCCCATTCTGTCACACTGAATCCCATTGCACTGGCACCTGGGGAACATCACCTCCCTGCATATCTACAGTTCCATCCCGGTACATCAGGAAACTGTTTTCTGAACACCTGCTGTTGTGTCATAATGCTTTACTTTGTTTCATTGATTCAGTTCACTAACCTCATTCTATCAGAGCCCTATTGTGTGTCTCTGTTGCATTGCTTCATCTTTTGGATTCAGCCCAAGTAGAAACATGCTTTGCATTTGTGTGAATGTTTGACTAATGATCACACAGGTCATATGTGTACATTTGCAGAAACATTTTAAATAATTTATGTAATGTACTTATACAAGGTAATTATGAGATACAAAGTCAAAATTATAACATAAAGTCACAATGCGGTATATAAAGTCACAATTTTGAAATAGAAATTCACAATTGTGAAATGCGAAGTTAGTTTTGACAATTGAGAGATATTACAAAGGCCAAAAAATTGCATACGGAAATTTTTTCCCCTCATTTTATTATTTTAAATATGGCCACAATTTACCTAAATAAGGAAATAAATTCACTGACATAAAAATTGACCACAGAAGACAGTTTATGCTAATGTAGTAGTGCACGTTGCATTCTGAATTGCTGACAATATACAAAAATAAAACTTTTGTAGCTTGAAGCATGGGAGCAAAATCATGGCCATAATGTTTTTTTTTAAATAAAACTTCCGTAGTTTTATGTCAAGATAATGAGAAAGTTATACCATGATCACGAGAAAACAAAAAAGAGTGTTTTCCAAGCCTATATTTCAAAAACATATGTCAAATTGCCATTTAAATACTGCTTTAGCTAAAAATGCATTTATAAGGTTTGTTCAGCTAATGCACATATGCGTTTTAGTCCAGCAACATTCTATTCATGTACACAAACGCAGTCTCAAATGCATGCCCAACTGCTTGCAAGTGTTCAGCTCTTGCTTAACAAGTAGTTTTAAATGTGTTAATATTCAGGTTTCTAGCTAGCATGTTAACAAATGTGAGCAAAATTCTCTTCGAACTGTTGTTCTACCTGTTATTGACATGAAAAATTATCATAGAAGATGATAACTTCTGTAGAACTTGTGTTTGCATTAACACATTACTTTCATCAAGAATGTTTCTTTAACTGGAGCTACTTATTTATTTGGAATGCGAGACATCCTATCATACTGTTATTGTGTTTTGTGTTTCCCCCATTTATTCACATGCGGCTTGTCTCTGTGGTTTAGAAAGCGACATATGATAAAGAAGGGTATTTATGATAGCATTTATTTTTAGTGGTCAAAATTATGTATTTAATCAATACCTTTTCATTGTTCACCCTTTTTTTCCTTTCCATTCTCGCTCTCTCTCGTTCTTCCCCTTCTGTCTCTGACTGTAAATTGAAGTGAATTCAGATATTGACGTCTCAGCAGTTTCATATTCACAAGGCAAACTCCATGCCTCAAGAGTGGCGTTTGAAGATGAGAGGGACGAGGGAGAGAGAAGGAGAGTGAGTGATACTGAGGGTGAGTGAGAGATAAGAAGGGCCTGTGGTAGAGAGGGAGGGGATCTGAGCTTCTGTGCAAACATTTTCATAATTGCTGAAATCCCTCATTGTCACAATGCCACAAGTCTCTCGTTGTCCTTTTTCTGCTTTCACTACACGTACCATGCAAAAAACAAACCTATTCATACAAATCACTGCAGTTACCTGCTGAAATGGATACTAGAAACATAGTGTTTACATGAACGCTAAATAAAGTGATAGGGTTGATGTGTGCATTTATATGTTACAAGCTTCCAATTGGATTTGACCTTTTGAAATATACAGTTTCCTATTGTTTCAAGATGAGCATACTAGCCATCCTCCTGCTTCTTTTCTTCGATTTGTAGGCCAGACTTCATATTGATTTCAGGTCCTAATTAGGAGACGACAAGCACACAAACCTTGGTGCTACGCTGCTTATGTTTAACATCAAGCAGTAGAAATGCCACTTCCCTTACCCAAAACAAGGTGTCTGTGGATGAGAAAGCATTAACTGGTGGGACAATGTTTGTTCTGTACCATTTCACAGACAATAGGAGATTTTAGAGGACTCTACAGTCATTTATGACACTTATAATTCAACAACAACAGCTTGTTACATGGGGAATATATGTAATTTCTATATTAGGCACATAACCCTCAATTATTTGGTTTTCAGTCGGATCAAGTGTAAGTGTTTGCATACCCTATCCAACAGATTAGAACATGTTTAAACCACCCATTCTGATTCTGATTTAATTTGGATTTCACTTATTAATTCCCATTGATGTGGTGACATTGATGTGATTTTTTTATTCGGACTGGGCTACTAAAATGGATTATTCGGGTCCATACCCAGATAGCATGTGGATGTGGGCCACTTAGGGCAATGATACCAAACTGCTGGCCTTCTTATGGCCCGTATAAAATGGATGTAAGCCTGAAGTGACCCACATGAAAAATAGCAAAAATGGCCCAAATGTATCAAATCACATGTGGGCCTCTGTAGGCAAAGATGTGGTATTCACGGCAATGTGTAATCTGAATGTTACCCCAAAGTGGCCCATGCAGTAAATAGTAAATATGACCCGAATAGTGCCAACCAAATGTGGTCCACCTTTGGCAAAAATGTGGCACTATCGACAAAGGCTAATCAGGGTGTAAACCAAATGTGGTCCACATATGTTTCAGCAAATGTGGCCCAGGTATATTAAAACGTATCTGGGCAAGTTTTGGCAAAGATATGGCACAGGGAGCCCTGGCTAATGTGGCTGTGTGTCTAAAGTGGCCCGCATATGATGCCACAAATGTGGCCCAGTTATCCTAAAACATATCTGGGCCAGTTTTGGCAAAGAAATGGCATGGTAAGCACTGGCTAATGTGGCTGGGAGTCTAAACTGGCCCGCATATGATGCCACAAATGTGGCCCAGTTTTACAAAACCTTATCTGGGCCAGTTTTGACAAATATATGGCACAGTGGTTTGTCTGACCGGAGGGGAACTGGCCCCCCGACTGAGCCTGGTTTCTCCCAAGGTTTTTTCTCCATTCTGTCACCGATGGAGTTTTGGTTCCTTGCCGCTGTCGCCTCTGGCTTGCTTAGTTGGGGACACTTCATTTCCAGCAATATCATCGACTTCATTGCACAGATATTATTTAAACTGAACTGAGCTGGATGATGCCATCACTAAATTTAATAATGAAATGCCTTCAGCTGAAAATTGAGTGTTAAATCTTGTCATTTTACATTATTGACACAATTTTCCTATTTTGATATTGTGCAGTTGCTTTGTTACAATTTGTATTGTTAAAAGCGCTATATAAATAAAGGTGATTTGACTTGACAGTGAGCACTGACTAATGTGACTATGAGCCTAACTTGTCCCACATTTGAAATGGCAAATATTGATTTATGGCTTTTTTTATAAAGCAGATGAGGGCCACTTCTGGTTTGGATGTTGCACTTGACACTGGCTAATTGAAATGGAAGTTTCAAATTGTAAAAATGGCTTAATAGAAAGTGGCTACTTTTAGCAGGATGCAACATAGTTAGCTGATGGAGGATGATCTGAATATGAGTCTTAAAGTAATTCTTTACACCAAAATGAACATTTTGTCATTTGTTCACTTACCCCCATGTTGTTCAGAGCCCATAAAAGCTTTGTTCGTCTTCGGAACACAATTTAAGATATTATGGATAAAAACATAATAGTTATTCAAATGCATAGACACTAATCAGTGTTCAATCAACCTAACGAATCCACGTCTGGGCCAGGGGATCCGAAAGCCATAATCCAATCAACCTAACAACCAGAATCCTTGTGGCCCGGCTGACGTCTGGGCCAGGGGATCCGAAAGCCATTTACAGAACAAAAGTTGAGAGCCTCAGTGGTCTGACTCATTTAACTTAACATTATCATAGAGACAAAGGCACAGCTGTATCTCATTTGGTTTATATCGCTCATTGGCCTTCCTTTTGCTTATGGTCAGGAAGCAATCTCATGCACCTGAATTGCCTGACAATTTCTTAGTCAGGAAGTGAATAATAAGAATCTAAATTAAACATTTAAATACAATTTGTAATCCCACAACACGTAGATATTAGGTAAACTAGACCTACTCTACATTTTTTATAATAATTTATCTCAGTTTCTCAGCTATCTTCGGCACTTTTTTCACTGAATTTGTCACAATGCATTATGGGGTTGCTTTCATTAATACACATGCTACTAGTACCATAAACACTGCCTTTTTCTGTCTCTCTTTCTTTGAAGTTCCCTTGCACGAAAATAAAAATTAATTGTTGTACGTACACATATTTAGTGCAGCACATTGTTCGGTTCCTTGAAGGAGACCCAGAGTGCATGCATAACAATTAAAGGATATGCTAATGTGCATTTCCCTTTGTCCCTACTGCGCACTGTTCAAAGGCACTTCTAATTGATGTTTCTGTTCTTTCATTCTCACTCAAACACGTACACACTTTCTGCATATCAATGATTGCGCAGTGGAAAGGCCCCCTGATGCTTTGATAGAGGTGTGCAATGTTTTTTTAAGCTGAGAGATTCTTGCTGTGGAAGAAAAAATACATGGCTCCCTTTTCATCTTCAGGTAAAATGTTGCAAGTGAAGAAAATCCTAAGAGATGTTTTCATTTATATAATTCGCTGTACTTCATTGATGTTTTAAGTGAGTTTTCCTGTGCTGTATTTAGCCTTTGATTCAGTTTGGTGAGTCACACACTCTCACACACTCAATTTCTGGTAACACTGTTTCAAATCCTTTTTCGTGTTCCCAGCCAGTTCAAACTGATCTGTTTGTTTTTTAAAGCTGAGGGAAATTATCTTGTATGATTTAAGCTCATAAAAAAGGAGCTTAGCAGAAGCCCTGGGTATACAAAAAGGTTTTGTTCTCTAATCCAGGGCAATCTTTTGGATACCACGGACCCCCAGATATGATTGATCATCCTTATGCTAGGGGATCCCATCCTAAAATTCAAAAGGCAGCTATATATTTTCATGTATAAAATTATTTTATGAATATGTGTGAAATAATATTTGTGACCCTTGACCAAAAAAACAGTCATAAGTCGCTGTGGTATATCTGTAGCAATAGCCAACTATACATTGTATGGGTCAAAATTATAGATTTTTCTTTTATGGCAAAAATCATTAGAATATTAACTAAAGATCACGTTCCATGGAGATATTTTGTAAATTGCCTGTTGTAAATATATCAAAACTTGATTTTTGACTGGTTCTGTGGTCCAGCTTCAACCTGTTATTTTCCTGCTAGGCAAAAATATTTTAATCAAATTTATTATTTTATTTTATTACACTGTTATTTGTTTAATTAAAAGTCTTATTATTTGCTTATTTTTACTTAGTTTTTCTCTTAACTTTTTCTTTGACACTTCTTTGCAGCCCCAGTTTGAAAACCTCTGCTCTAATCAGAAAAGTTTAACAGCGTTTGACTGTTTCAAAACAGTTAGGGAATTTTTTATTTGCAGTTATAGCACTTTAATTAGTTTATTTTGTATATTGGCACTAACCTAATAATGGATACACAGATGGAGGGGTGGATGGATGTATGATTAGCTAGATATTTTAATGGAAATGGATGATGGACAGATAGAGAATTAGATGGATGGAGAGATGGACTGGCAGACAGAGATATATAGATGAAATGGAGAAGTGAATTTAGAAACAAGCACTAAAACTAGAACTTGCATACATTTTAATGATTGCAGTTTGTTGGAGACTGCGATGAAACGAGAAGTGAGCACAAATTTTGAGAATAACAATTTTGTTTATGTTCCACAGACAATGCCCATATGCAAATGTGACCTGGGGTAGTGTGTATTTGCTGATGTGTTTTGTGTGCGCTTGGAGTCTCATCAAAGCCACTACTGTGTGTAAGCCTGCAGTGTGTGACTGAGTTTTTGTGTGTGGCTCCAGGGGAAACAGGCAGTGAATTTGCATCCCTGCAGTAACTCTCTCGTTATACTCAAATCACAGTATAGGTCTGGTGTCATGCACATCTATCTCAAACACAGCTGCAGATGTGTTCCATATGAGCCTGTAACAGTTAAGTGGCTTTTTAACGAATGATCCATGTCTCCATTAAATGTACTGTAAGCAGTTTCAAAGAAAATATCCTTATTATTTGAGACATATAACTGCATTAAGTGTCCTGAAATATAACAGCCATCTATATGATAGCCTTGGGCTTTGTATAAAACAATAATGTCAGATTGTTTGTTTAGCCCATCTGAATTTCACCCAAAAAATAAAATTATGTCATCATTTACTCACCCTCATTTAGTTTTGAACCTGTCTTACTTTTATCTTCTGTGGAACATAAAATAACATATTTAGAATTTTTCTTTTTTGGTGAGCCATGTAAGTTTAAAACCATTTCAGCTTCTTATGGATATAATATACTTAAAAGAATAAAGGCCTACTTAAGTGCAAACTGAATGTAATTTTTGGACACTTAATTGTACAGGTGCATCTCAATAAATTAGTATGTCGTAGAAAAGTTAATTTATTTCAGTAATTCAACTCAAATTGTGAAACTTGTCTTTAAATAAATTCAATGCACACAGACTGAAGTAGTTTAAGTCTTTGGTTCTTTTAATTGTGATGATTTTGGCTCACATTTAACAAAAACCCACCAATTCACTATCTCAACAAATTAGAATATGGTGACATGCCAATCAGCTAATCAAGTCAAGTCAAGTCACCTTTATTTATATAGCACTTTTAACAATACAAATTGTGTAAAAGCAACTGCACAATATCAAAATAGGATTTTTTTTGAGTTAAAGACATTTCATTATTGAATTAAGTGATGTCATCGTCCAGCTCAGTTCAGTTTAAATAGTATCTGTGCAATAAAGTCGGTGATATCGCTGGAAATGAAGTGTCCCCAATTAAGCAAGCCAGAGGCAACAACGCCAAGGAACCAAAACTCCATCGGTGACAGAATGGAGAAAAAAAACCTTGGGAGAAACCAGGCTCAGTCGGGGGGCCAGTTCCAGCGGACGTGGAGGACTATAATGCGATAAGAGTTCGCTCAAGTACTGAGGAGCTAAGCCATTTAGGGCTTTATAAGTAATTAGCAAGATTTTAAAATCTATACGATGTTTAATAGGGAGCCAGTGCAGTGTTGACATAACCGACTAATGTGGTCATGAACTCTAGCTGCTGAATTTTGGACCATCTGTAGTTTGTTTATTAAGCGTGCAGAACAACCACCTAATAAAGCATTACAATAATCTAACCTTGAGGTCATAAACGCATTAATTAACATTTCTGCATTTGACATTGAGAGCATAGGTCTTAGTTTAGATATATTTTTAAGATGAAAAAATTTTGTTTTACAAATGCTAGAAACGTGGCTATCAAAGGAGAGATTGCTATCAAATAGCACACCTAGGTTCCTGACTGATGATGAAGAATCGAGAGAGCAGCCATCAAGTGTTAGACAGTGTTCTTGGTTATTACTTGTGTGGTTTTTAGGTCCGATAATTAACACCTCTGGTTTTTTCAGAATTTAGAAATTATTCGTCATCCAGTTTTTTTATATCAACTATGCATTCCATAAGTTTCTCAATTTGGTGTGTTTCACCGGACCGTGAAGAAATATAGAGCTGAGTATCATCAGCATAACAGTGAAAGCTAACCCCATGTTTCCTGAGGATTCCCCATGTTTTAGAGTATTGCCGGATATACTGAAAAGCATTTATGATAAGCCAGGGTTTCAGCACCCCTGTCTGTCTTTTCAGCCCCTCTAAAACCATAATCAGGTTCAGGTTCTTTATTATTTGTCACATACACAATCATACATACGGGGTATAATCAGTAGTGAAATGTAGGTCAAACAGGTCCGCTCAATGGAAAGTGCAAAAAAAAAAATAATAATAATAATAATAATAAAAATAAAATAAAAGTAACATAAGCAATAAAACAATGAAACATAACACAAGATAATATATATATAAATATAGGTGAGAATGAAAAAGGGAGCAAATAGTAAAATAAAATGAGTAAGATGTGCAGTGAGATAAAATGTGCAATACAGTATACTGTGGATTAATAATATTAATTAAAAAAAACACGGATGTGCAAGAGAATGTGCAAATAGGTTGTACCGGGTATGTGCACATAGCAGCAGTGTGGATGATGGAGAATAATGGGTGTGTTTACAGTTTATTAAATTGAGTCCTGTGGATGTAATGATGTTATGAGACTGAGTTTAGGAGCCTGATGGCCTGAGGGAAGAAACTCCTCCTCAGTCTTTCAGTTTTTGCCATTGTGCTCCTGAAGCGCTTGCCAGATGGCAGTAAACAGAAATGATGGTTACCGGGGTGGGTTGAGTCCTTGGTTATTTTAGCAGCTCTGCTTTTGCAGCGTTTGAGGTAGATGACCTGCAGAGAGGGGAGAGCAGACCCTGAGATGCGCTCAGCTAAGCGCACGACTCTCTGTAGAGCTTTGCAGTCCTGGTTTGTGGCATTATTATACCACACTGAGATGCACTGAGTCAGAACACTTTCTATGGCGCCTGAATAGAAAGTTTTCAGGATAGCTGGTGAGACCCTGAATTTTCTCAGCTGTCGCAGATGGTACAGTCTTTGCCTGGCTTTCTTGATCTGTGATTGGATGTGTGCAGTCCAAGTCAGGTCCTCGGAGATGTTTACACCGAGGTACTTGAAGCTGCTCACCCTCTCCACAGGGGTCCCACTGATCATGAGAGGAGTGTAGGGCTGCTGCTGTCTCTTCCTGAAGTCTACAATCAGCTCTTTGGTTTTGCTCACGTTCAGAGAGAGACAGTTGTCCTGGCACCATGATGTGAGTCTCTCCACCTCCTGCAAGTATGCGGCCTCATCATTGTTGGAAATGAGGCCCAGAACCACAGTATCATCAGCAAATTTGACAATAGAAGTGGAGCTGTGTGAGGACATGCAGTCGTGGGTGTAGAGAGAGTAGAGCAGGGGGCTCAGGACACAGCCCTGCGGGGCTCCTACGTTCAGAGTGATGGAGTTGGAGGTGAACTGGCCGACTTTCACCACTTGTGGTCTGGCGGTGAGGAAATCTTGAATCCAGTCACAGAGTGAAGTGTTTAGGCCGAGGTCTGAGAGTTTGACAGCCAGCTTGGTGGGGACTATAGTGTTGAAAGCTGAGCTATAGTCTATGAATAGCAGCCTGACATAGTTGCCATTTTTACTGTCAATGTGTGTGAGGGACGAATGCAGGACCTGGAGATGGCATCATCAGTAGACCTATTTGGCCGATAGGCAAACTGAAGAGGGTCCAAAGTAGCAGGGATGGAGGAGCAAATGTGTTTCTTTAATAGTCTCTCAAACACCTTCATGACTGTGGATGTGAGGGCAACTGGGCGATAGTCATTCAGGCAAGAGGGTTTACTGTTCTTAGGCACAGGGATTATGACAGATTTTTTAAAGGAGGTGGGAACAACAGAGGTAGCGAGGGACTCATTGAATATTGAAGTAAACAAACCAGCAAGCTGATCGGCGCAGGACCTCAGAACGCGGCCAGTAATCCCATCAGGTCCTGCTGCTTTCCTGACGTTCACTCTCCTTAGTTCTCTCCGAACCTCATCCTCCGACACGGTGATAACATGAACACTGCTCTGTCCGTTGCTTCCTGACGTGCTGACAGACCGAGTCGCGCCGCCATTGCATTCAAATCGGCCGTAGAATGTGTTTAGCTCTTCTGCCAGTAGCGGATCTGCTCTCGCCTCTGCAGAGGAGTTGTTTCCAGAGGAACAGATGGTCTTCAGTCCCTGCCACATGCGCCGAGAGTCATTGAGCTGGAAATGTGACTCAATTTTCTCCTTGTACCGGCGTTTAGCGGCTCTAACTGCCCGTCGGAGAGAGTAGCACGATGCTTTGTATTCCTGCATGTTCCCTGACAAAATACCGGTGTTGTATGCGGCAGTGCGATGGTTAACCGCATCACGGATTGATCTGTCCACCCACGGTTTCTGATTTGAGAAAGTCTTTATTGTTACCGTTTCGGTGGCCTGTTCGGTTAGAGTGTTGATAAAGCTTAATGCTACATCCGTGAATTCGCTGACGTCAGATGAACTCGCCCGAAACATGTCCCAGTCGACATCATCAAGAGACGCCTGGAGCATAACTTCAGAGTGGGGGACCAGCGCGACACTTCTCTCACCACCGGGGGAGCCTGAACTATCCGTTGTTTGTATTCCGGTGTGAGGAAAATTGCGACATGATCTGATTTTCCGAAAGCCGGCAGTGAGTGGGCTTTGTAGGCATTTTTGAGCGGAGTGTAGCAATGATCGAGTATATTCCGTCCTCTGGTTGGACAGGATATATGCTGGTGAAAGTTCGGCATGACTTTCTTTAGGTTTGCTTTGTTAAAGTCCCCCGTAACGATACATGCAGCGTCAGGATGTTTGTTTATATATCCGCTGAGCTCATCATGGAGTTTGGACACAGCCAGGCTAGTATCTGCCTGGGGTGATATGTAGACAGCAGTAACGACAATTGATGAAAATTCCCGGGGCAGATAGAATGGGCGGCAGATAATGGAGAGATGTTCCAGATGAGGCGAGCAGGAACGCGACAGAATGGAGATATTCCTGGAGTCACACCATTTCTTATTGATCATGAAACACACTCCTCCACCTTTGGTTTTTCCGGCCTCGGCTGATCTGTCCATCCGTAAAACAGAGAAGTTATCAGACGGCGTTACAGCGGTGTCCGGGACCGTCGGCGAGAGCCATGTTTCGGTCAAACAAAGGATGTTGCAATCTCTAATGTCCCGTTGGAAACTTATCCTGGCTCTAAGATCGTCCATTTTATTCTCCAAGGATTGTACATTAGCGAGAAGAATACTCGGGAGAGGAGGGCTGTGAGCCCTTCCCCTTAGTCGGTTACGAATTCCAGCACGTTTGCCGCGGTGTTTCTTTCGCCTCCTGCGGTTCTTCAGATGATCATTGTTCAACTCGTTGTTCCGAAGTATCTCCAATGGCCACGCTGGGTCCGTGGATAAAGTGACCTGAGTCAGGTTAGTGCAGCGGTGTCCAATGTCCAAAAGTGTTCTTTTGTCGTACATAATCATTGCAGACGTTACACGTGTAAAAAAAAGTAAAAATAGGTAAAAAAAAACACACATAAAAGCACAAAAAAGCACGATTTTGAGCAGAGCTAATTCACAGGCGACTGAACTCAGCAGCGCCAAAGAGGGAGAATAATCACCTATTAATGATAGGCTTCCTCAATAATATTTATAATTTTCATGTGTTTTTAAGTCTCGCCAGTTAAACATTCAAGTGATTTTAAGCCATTCAAAGCAAGGCGCCACAAATGAGACCTCAATGCAGTACTCACACACTGTGATAATTGTCTCTGTACGCACACACACCTAAAAGACGCACACAGAAAGCCACGTCTCACACAGCTAATGAGTACCAAATTGCATTCCCTTTTGAGTCTTTTTGAGAAAATACACAAAAAATGTATGTTAAAATACTTGTCTTGACAAGTACTCATATAAATAAATGTAAACATTAATTGGATGTCAATAAACCGAATATGTGCATTAGTTCTGAAAGTGATAGCAGCCTCTTATACCTTTTGTTTTCTGTGTTAATAATGTTAACCAAACAGAAAAAAAAATAGGGAGAATTTTTTTTCTCCTGTTAATTAAATAACTTCTACAGATTAACAGGTATTGTTGTATTCTCTCTTTAAGTGCACTGAAGGCCAATTCCCACTGCAAACTATAACAGAGATGTTTGTCAGGTTTTGTCGGATCGGTGTATTACCACTAGGGCTGCAACAACTAATTGATAAAATCGATTATTATCGATTATGAAAATCATCGACAACGATTCTCATTATCGATTAGTCGGGTCTGCCCACAGTGCACGGCCAACTTCAGCCGGTTGCTCAAATTACATTTCTATGGACAAAATGCATCTAAAACTAGTGGAGGAAACAGAATGAGATGCCGTGGAAGAAGTACGTGATCCAAGCTGCCCAAAACATGATAATTCTTTATTTTGAGCTTAAAGTTAATGCATTAGTGTAAAGGCTTGCACTGTGCGTCCTCAGCGCAAAAAAACTTTCAGTTTACGGTCATATGCTTATTTATAAATGTCACAAATTCACGCGAGCATTTTAATCTTTGCATAAAGGTCCGTCCTGACAGCCTGTGTTAAGTTTAAAATACAGAATGAGCACCGGCACGGTGGGCACGTACACGCGCGTCAGACAGACGGAACACAGAGGGAGACAATTAACAGGATATGCAGTGCAAAAAATATCCATTGTGCTGAATTATCTGTTGTTGAAAGTTAATTTAAGGTTTAAAAGTCAACATGCAGTGTGAATATTTTATGAGAGTAGGAACTTTAAAGGGATAACAGCATGTAATTGTCTCAATATAAATATGAGACGCTCCATAACCGTCTTTTACAGGATAAAGAAATGACAGTAAGACATGACTGTGATCAAAGTGAGCGTGTGTTCCTGCAGAACATTTCTCTCACCTGTTGGTTGACACTGAGTCTTTATTATCTTTATTATTATTTACATTTTTAAAAGAGATTTAAACTATATTCACTATATAAATAGCTTAACAAATTTATTCAAACAAAGGTTTTTAACAAATGATGTAAGGTTTGTGCCACTGCTGCTCTAAACTAACAGCATTGGTGATTACCAAAATCTTGTTTTAGCTTTCTGTACTGGTTAGTCCTCCAAAATGCGTAAGCTCTTTAGTAACAGTAGTAGGCTATTTCTAATGCTATAATATAATGATTGCTGTTATCTATGAAAGAAAGGCAGATACCCAATTACAGTCTAAAAGTACATAAACAATGCAAGCAAGAATGCAAGCTGTTATGAGGCCATTTTTGTTATAAATACTAATTAGTTTTTTCTGTTTGTAATTTGCCCAATAAATGACAATAACATTTTTATATTTAAAAATAGTTTTGACAGATTCCTAAAATATTTGTTTTCTCTTTATGACAGGTGGTCTAATAAATTAAGCACTGTATGTTTTCATAGCATTCAGTTTGTTTGAAGGACATTGAGCAGAATGTGGAATAGTTGTTTTTTGTCAATAAAATAAAAGAATGTTATTTAATCTGATTAATCGATTCATCTAAATAATAATTGGCCAACTAATCAATTATCAAAATAATCGCCCTAATTACCACTGTCGCCATCGTTTGGTGGCTATTTAAGACTATACTATGACTTGACAACTGATGGTAGATTAAGACACTTTTCTCTGCTCCTCAAAAATATTGTGTTTAACCTTAGGCTTTATAGCCTATATATAGTGTTTAGCAAATAAAATAAATGCTTACATATTCACACACAAGTGTAATATTAAATCAGTTCTTTATTTCCCCTTGCACTTCAAACAAGCACTAAATAAAGACTAATGAGCTGATGATCTGAAACAGGTGTGTTTGATTAAGGATTGGTAGACATAAAGAGTGACCAATAGAAATTAATTATGTAAAAACAAATATCTAAAAAATGTGCATGTGCTTGTGACCGTGAATGTCAGTGAGCATGGCATTGCATGCCAAAAACATAGATAACTTAAATTCAAATTTTGTCCACCTCTGAAATGGGTAAAAACGTTAATTGAGAAGTTCAAGTAAATAAGATATAAGAATAAGAAATAAGTTTGGACGATATTTGCTTCTTTTTTAATGAGTATCAGCTGATTTGTTATTCTGTCTAATAAATTATTAGTACTACAAAAACGTATTATAGTACTCGTGTCCCCACAATTCAAAGAAATAAACGTGTGTGTGTGTGTGTGTGTGTGTGTGTGTGTGTGTGTGGTGTGTGTGTGTGTGTGTGTGTGTGTGTGTGTGTGTGTGTGTGTGGTGTGTGTGTGTGTGTGTGTGTGTGGTGTGTGTGTGTGTGTGTGTGTGTGTGTGTGTGTGTGTGTGTGTGTGTGTGTGTGTGCGCGTGCGCGTGTGCATGTGCATGCGTGCGGTTTCCTGTGAGATTTACCAGACTTCCAGAGTGCAGTGGTAGTTGGTCTTGTTAGTGGCCTACTCTGTGTAATGGTAGGTCTATTTGTTTTGGACAGGAGAGTTGTGCTATCACTGGATATTAAATCCATGATTTTAAACTGAATATAATGCTGCACTATATTCCGGTTGGCCATTATGTCATATTCATGTCATAGTCACTGTGTGCTGTATGTAAAATTAGCACTACCTTTTCATTGATTTCCATTGTACACAGACTTACTGAGTGCACTGTTGGTTACAGTATTTATCTCCTATTTAGGATTTCAGGAAGAATCAATGCGTTGCCATGTGAATAAATCTGTTTATTTTACAGATATTTTTTTTATCAAGTTCAAATTATTCTGTTTTCAAATTCGCCTAGAACCTCCGCGTCCCGTCCAGGGACCATACGTGGAGATTCCACAAGTCCGAGATGCGGGCTGCCAGAGGGTGCCCCCTCTCTGAGAAAGGAGGTCCCTCCTCAGAGGAATTTGCCAAGGAGGGGCTGTCGCGAGGAGCATCAGTTCTGGGAACCAGGTCCGATTGGGCCAATAAGGCGCCACCAAAAGGACTTGCTCCTCGTCCTCCCTGACCTTGCACAGGGTCTGTGCGAGAAGGATCAATGGGGGAAACGCATATTTGCGTAGGCCCCGAGGCCAGTTGCATGCCAGCACATCTGTACCGAGGGTCCCCTCGGACAGGGAGAAAAACAGCTGGCAGTGAGACGTGTGCGGGGAGGCAAACAGGTCTATCTGAGCGTCCCTGAAGCGTCTCCAAATCAGCTGGAGTACCTCGGGGTGGAGTCGCCATTCTCCCGGAAGGGCGGGCTGACGTGAGAGCTCGTCGGCTGCACGAATGAGCTCGCCTGGGATATGAACGGCGCGAAGCGACCTCAGATGCTTCTGACTCCAAAGGAGGAGATGGCGGGCGAGTTGCGACATGCGACGGGAGCGTAGACCGCCTTGGTGGTTGATGTATGCAACGGTCGCAGTGTTGTCCGTACGGACCAGTACATGCTTCTCGTGAAGCAGCTTTTCGAAGCGGCGCAGAGCAAGCCATACTGCTAGCAACTTGAGGCAATTGATATGCCACTGCAGCTGGGGCCCTGTCCAGAGCCCCGCAGCTGCATGCCCGTTGCACATGGCCCCCCAGCCCGTGGTAGAGGCATCTGTTGAAACAACATGCCTGGATAATTGCTCTAGGGGAACTCCCGCCTGAAGAAAAGCAAGGTCCGACCATGGGCTGAAGGTGTGGCGGCAGGACAGGGACTGAGACCCGGTACGTGCCGTGGCGCCATGCCCATCTCGGGACCCGGTCGTGAAGCCAACGCTGAAGCGGTCTCATATGAAGCAATCCGAGCGGCGTGACAGCGGCTGCGGATGCCATATGCCCCAGGAGCCTCTGAAAATGTTTCAGTGGAACTGCCCTCTTGCGCTGGAAAGACTCCAGGCATCTCAGCATTGACTGAGCACGCTCCTTTGAGAGACGTGCTGTGAGGTTGACCGAGTCCAACTCCATGCCGAGAAAAGAGATCCTCTGCATAGGGGAGAGTTTGCTCTTTTCCCAGTTGACCTGAAGCCCCAACCGGCTGAGGTGACTGAGCACCGAGACACGGAAGTAGGCGTCCTTAAGGTCGATCGCTGCAAAACAATCGAAGGGACGGATGCATTGAAAGATGCGTCTCTGTGTCAACATCCTGAACGGGAGCTTGTGAAGAGCCCGGTTCGGAACGCGCAGGTCCAAGATTGGTCGTAACCCACCGTCTTTCTTGGGTACGATGAAGTAGGGGCTGTAGAACCCTGACTTCATCTCGGCCGAGCTGGAGTGGAGGTGGTGGCAGCAGGAAGGCGCCCTCGGCGACGAGCAGACGGAAGGGCTGCAGCCGGCAGTGGGGTGGAGACAGCAGCGGACCGCCGGGGCAGGATGTGACGAAACGCCTCCGTCTGCTTCTGTGCGGCGGAGAACTGGTGGGCAAAGTCCTCCACCGCTTCACCGAATAGGCCGGCCTGGGAGATCAGGGAGTCCAGGAAGCGATGCTTGTCGGACTCCCTCATATCCGCCAAGGTCAGCCACAGGTGGCGCTCCTGGACCACTAATGTGGACATCGTCTGACCCAGGGCCCGCGCTGTGACTTTCGTCGCCTTTAGGGCGAGGTCCGTCGCTGTGCGCAGTTCCTGCAACACACCTGGGTCAGTACCACCCTCGTGCAACTGCTTCAACGCCTTGGCCTGGTGGACTTGCAGGAGGGCCATGGCGTGCAGGGCGGAAGTGGCCTGCCCAGCAGCACCGTAAGCCTTGGCCGTTAGAGCGGACGACAACTTACAGGCCCTGGACGGAAGGCGTGGATTGCCCCTCCAGGCGGCGGCGCCTTGCGGGCAGAGCTGCATGGCAATAGCGCGCTCGACTGGGGGGATCTCCACATACCCTTGGGCCGCTCCACCGTCAAGGGTGGTGAGGACGGAGGAGGCACTAGGCCTGTTTCGGGCAGAAAAAGGTGCCCTCCAAGACCTAGTCACCTCCTCATGCACTTCCGGGAAGAAAGGAACCGGAGGCGGTTGCCGACATTCGGCCTGCGCCCCAGGAACCAATCGTCCAGCCTTGAGCGCTCGGGAGAAGGCGGAGGCCTCCAGTGCAGCCCGATGCTCTCAGCGGCCCGGGAAAGCATAGCGGTCAGTTCTGGATCTGACTCAGGCAACGCTACTCTTCCTGACGGAGGCAGAGCAGCCGAATCGTCATCTCCAGAACCTAGCTCATCCCCCGATGCAGCGATCGACATCCTGTCATCTGCTGGTGCTCCGAACGAGATGCTGGGCCCCGCCCTGTCCGAGGACCCTGCGAGCTCATCCGGGAGCACCAGACGGTGCGACGCGCTGGAGGAGTGAGAGGCCTGCGGAGACGTACTCGACGGGGAAGCTCTCACTGTGATCCTGAAATCACCCTGACCATGAGCCGAAGTAGCCCTCCGAAACCCGGAGGAGCTAGAACGGGGCAAAGCAAGGGGGATACCCCCTCGTTTGGCGAGGAGGTACCTGGAGCGCAGCATCGCAATGGTCATGTTCCCGCAATGAGAACATGACTCATCCACGAGCGCTGCCTCAGCGTGCTGAAAGCCCAAGCACGAGGGACAGCGATCGTGACCATCAGATGAAGCCAGGAAACGACCACATCCAGAAACACACGAGCGGGAAGCCACCTTTAAAAAGACGCCTGTCGCTCGTGGAGCTCTCTTAGATTGCTCTTTCAGAAAATGCTCTTTTAGAAGTGCTGAAGTGCCCAGGGGAGGTCGTAGCGTGACCGCAAAGAAAGATGCAGCACACCGCCAGTCAGTCTATCAGCACTGGACAGCAACCTCCGCTGACGCGCCGTAACACCAACGCTGTTCGTCTTGCAAACACTCTGGATATTTGCGGAAAGGCTCGGCTCCAAAGCGAAAAGCTGTTGTGCGTTTGCACGCACTCTCCTTTTATACCCGCACCACGGGGCGGGGTGCGCGTGGCGAAACACGCACGCCAACTGTCATTGGCTTGTTTTGTTAACACTCGAAAGTGATTGGGCTCTCGGGCGAGATCCCATTAGTCAGTCACTCTGACGTTACGTCGAATGTGACTGACTGATAGGGAATTTGAGTTTTCTGCATAAATGTGAAATCTGGAAAGCCTGAGGATAATCTCAGTGTTGTGCTCTGGACATGCACAGACACTCTTGCATTGTAAATAATTGCAGTTCTTGATATTCCTTGCACATTCTGGTTGGGGATTGTTCTAAATCCCCTATTAGTCTGAAATTAACATACAGACTCCAGTCAAACTTTTAGGTACAGAAATTGTTTAAAGAAATGTATGGTTAAAATTCCCAAATTAATGTATGCAAAATTTCCAAATGATTCACAATTCTAGAATATATCATACGGTGTTATTTTTTTTAAATAATTTAAATACTTTATCTTTTTTTTTAAACAGGCTCGTTGGAAAAATGCATATTGCATGTAAACTTGTCCGGCTACAGCATTGTAATTGCAATGTGGAGCATCCCACTACAAGTCTGGTGAATTACAAGTCATGACACTTGATTAAAAAGCTCAAAGACTAGATGCAAGTTAAAATGGCATGGTAAATACGTTATCTTTTAGCTTCCCTAACTGGACATTTTACTTTCAAAGTGCCATGAAACTTGCAAGAAGCAGCATAATATAATTTTACCAAAAGCACACAGTGACAATCACAAAACTGTTGAATTAATTTAGTTTTTTCTAAGAAATTGTGTAGTGATGACCTTAATAGCACGACCGATTCACAGATTTCCAGGCCTCTGTGGTCTTTTCTGTGTTAAGGTAAGGCATGTTATTCGCAATTATGTGTTGTGGCTGGGTTGTTAGGTCTTCGTGACTCTCGATGTCTTAGGCCCAATTGAACAGAGGAATTATTGTATTCTTCTGTGGCCTGACGAGTAAATTGAATCGTTGTTCATATGAACTCAAATGCAGCCTGATGCTTGATTTATAGACTATTTGTGGGTGGCAGTTTGTTGCTTCTGTAGCTCAGTGGTATAGCATCGCACTAGCAGCGCAAAAGGTTGTGGGTTCAATTCCCAGGGAACATATACTGATGGAAAAAAAATGTATAGCCTGAATGCACTGTAAGTCGCTTTGGATAAAAGCATCTGCTAAATGCATAAATGTAATGTAAATAAATGTAAATGTTTCACTATCAATTCCTATTGAAAACGTCACTTATCTGCTGTCCTCCATTACGCAGCACTCTTGTTAGGATGACAAAAAAAGCTTTAAAAGTCTGCTCTGCCTCAGCGGGCTAACAGTGCTCGTCAATGTCAAAATAATTGAACTGGCCAATCAAATAAAAGTAGGCAGGGTTTGGAGTTCACAGATGCTTAGCATGCCATGAAGCGTCGGATTAATGAAAGAGAGCGAGGTAAGATGAAAGCTGCTAATAATTTAATGTTTAGTCAACTGTTTTACGAAAGAAATGTTAAATGACCAACAATTATATTCAGTGAAGCAAACTACTCAACTTTTTTTCTCAAATATGCCCATTTTGAGAGTGTGAGAGAGAGAGAGAGAGAGAGAGAGAGAGAGGGAGATAAATGAAATGTGCCTGTGTTAATTATCTGCATCTGTTTATCCCTACAAACAATGAAACTGTGAATTTAGTTCTACTTCAAAAACACGTCTACTACTACTGTTGAAAAATAATAAAATTTTGCTTTTTAAGACAATCACAAAATATTTTATTTTTAATAGTAAATCCCCTTTATTTGTCAAAGATTTAAATGTTTAATTTTCATTAATTAAAATATAAATTGAATCAATGTTTTATGCCTTCATCTGATAACCAGTCAAATTTAAATACACAACACAGAATTTCTGAGGAACATTTTTTTTATAAGGCTACTGTAAGAGTAAATAAAAATTGTTTGTATGCATTCAAATAATTAGACATGCTAAAATACAGAATTTGGTAACAATAAAACATAAGATGAGAAACATTTCATAAGGCACTAAACATGTAACTTTTGTTACACTTTTAATAAATTAATATTAAATTGTATAAGTTTCATTATTTTAATTAATTAGACATGCTTTTTGATTAATACAATTTAATTTGACAATTAAAAAGGAAAAAAACGCAATCTATAGAAAAATTAAGACGGAAAAAAAATTATTTAGAAAAAAATTAACGGATTTCATAGGGCCCTCCCTACATATATATCATTGATCCCCCCAATGTTCCAGACATGTTTACAGCCTTGCTATATAGTGCTTGTATAAAGCAAGTAACCCCCATTATAAAAAATTGTGGGCTCCCCCAAAGTCCACAGTATAGTTCAAACACTGGGCCCAACCAAGTATTGAGTGCACAGCTCTGTGTCATCTCTATTAGTCATAGTGCTTTGAGAACCGTTTAGATTCAGTCATCTCGGACATGTAAAGAAGTCATTAGTGCAAGTGATTTCACCTGGATTGGCTTTTTGCTCTCTTGAACATGTCTTAAGTATGGTTCAAAAAGGCGGAGTGATCTGTGAGTGGAGTGTGAGTGTCCAAGGATGATGAAATCCTTTTCTGTGTAACAGCAGTACAATGTTTGTTTTGTTGCTGTCCCCTCTGGTATTCCATTTTTAGCTGATGCTTTTCACCCTCAGAGACTCAGTACACTGAGTACAGGAAAAGTGACCTGGGATGAAGTGATCAGCTCGCAGGCATGATGTTGATAGAGCACTGTTGTCTGTTGGTGTTCATATTTGTGAGTGAACTTGCAACCTTTTACTTTGCTCGTATCATTAGCCATTACTGTACTACTGGCATAATTTTTTGTCACCTATAGATTTTGCATTGGAAATCATTTAAAGACATTACATTACAGAGATAGAAAAATTAACCTTTTTAAGATACTGTCTGAGTCCCAATAAACAAAGAAGATATTTTCCCACCAAATTGTGAAATTATTTTAAAGTAATCAGTTTGCATTTCTAAATGAATATTTTACATTTACATTTATGCATTTAGCAGATGCTTTTATCCAAAGCAACATGCAGTGCATTCAGGCTATACATTTATACATTTTCCTCCAGAATGAAACTTTAATCATAATTTACTCATCTTTTCCTTAACTTTTAATAATAATTTTAATTAATGTATTATTACAACAATAAAACCACAAAAAGTAGCACATTTGACAAAAAAAATCATAATAATTTAGGTAATAAGTTCTACTTTTTATGGTTATTGCGATATAGGGGTGTAACCCCAGCATCCTGGCCAAATTCACCCATTGGCCTCTGACCATCATGACCTCCTAATCATCCCCATACACTGATTGGCTTCATCACTCTGTCTCCTCTCCACCAATAAGCTGGTGTGTGGTGAGCGTTCTGGCACAATATGGCGCAACATTGGTGGTGGATGAGGAGATTCCCCCCCTGAGTGCCTAGAAAAGCACTATATAAATGTTAATGTTTATATAAATATAAATGGCACTTGCTTGGCCATTTATTGTGATTAACAGGAAAGTGTGTTCAGCTGAATTGGAGTAATATTTTGTTAGATGGGTATAAAAAGCGTAGTTTGCTGCGGCAGCCTTTGCATGAAGCCCTCCTCGTGAGAAGACCGAAGAGTGTAAAGACCATGACTCTACCGTGCGACTCCACCAAGCAGGGACACTGTCAAAGGATATAAGTATCACTTTTTATTTATATTCTTTCTTACTGCTTGTTTCACTTCTGTTTTAGTTTTTATAACCAATTCTTACTATGTGTAAGTTTTTGTTTGTTAGCATGTGTGTTTGACAGTGTTCTTTTTTTAGGATTACTGATAAACTACTGCCGTTTGATTTATCTATTTTAATTTTAGATAAATTATGTATGAATGTATCATGTTTTTATAGGTATTTTCTTTAGTTTTAGTTTTAATAAATTTGAGTTATTTTAGTAACGTTACTTCAACATACTACATGGAAATTAAATTATATATATATATATATATATATATATATATATATATATATATATGGGTGTTTGGCTTGGTGTCATGTTAGAATCATTTTTATACTCATACCTTTTGTTGTTTTAATATTTTGAATTGTTTTTAGCTTCATTTTTTCATTTAAATGTTCAGTTTTGAAATGTTGTTTTATGCATTTGTCATTTTATTTAATTTCTCAATTTTCTTAAATGTGTATATATAGTATTTAGAGAGTTTTAACTTATAGTTTGTTACTTTTTCTTATTTGTAAGTCGCTTTGGATAAAAGCGTCTGCTAAATGACTAAAAAGTAAAGTAAAAAGTAAATGTAACAAATTATGAATTATTATGATTATTGTTGTTGTTGTTGTTTATAAATATTTAAAAATTAAAACATTTGGGGGATGGTGAAGTACAAATATTGATTCAGAAAGCTTGAAAAATAGAACTATTGACATACAGTATAGGTATATAACTATAAAGCCAATGTAAAGATTTAAGTTCATATTGATGTCTCTCACATCTGATTGCAAACAATCTGTGCACAGTTTGAGATCTCTTATTAAACTCTTGGTGGATACAGGAAAAACTTGATATTCAATTATCAGAGAGTGTGAGTTGCTGTATAAATAAATTGCTAAAACTTTAGATTAGTGAACAGAACACTATCCACTATTAACTAGTTGCTTATTAGCATTCATATTACTAGATTATTTGCTGTTTATAAGTCCTTATATAAAACATTGATGCATTATTATGACCATATTCTAGATCCCTTAACCCTACCCAGTACCTAACTACTACAACAATTACTTTACTTAATATCAATCTTCAGCAAACCTTTTATTGAGGGAAAATCGTTAGTTAACAGTAAAGTGTTCCCTAATCTTAAGTGTTACCAATAAATTTAAATGGATTCTTATTATCATTAATAGACATTTCATATCCTGATAGTTCAAATACTGACATGTGCTGTTTGTTGGACAGAGGGAGAGAAAAAGAGTGTGCTGTGATGAAAACTGTGGTCACTGAGCAAAAGACAGAAGGGATTGTTTAATGAAATTGTTTGTGAGATCGCACCCTGCTTGGGAGCTATGTGATGTGTTGTCTACTTTGTAAAGTGTGATTTTGAATTAGAACACAGATGCTTTTCAAATGTTCTTCAGTTTGGGTGTTACAACACCTCCTGAGGACAAGTCTTGCTCAGGATGTAAATACTCTTGTTTAAGGGGACAGAAGCCACATTAACCTGTTAGTCAGCACCCCCCATTTTGGGATTTTTGGACTCACAGTTGAAAAAGACGTCCCAATCTTAAAATTATAACTTTTCCTGACTTCTGTGTGCTACACAATTTTGGTGTCTTTGCAAAGAAAACCCTTTGGGCTTTACTATCCATCATCCAGAATTGATAATGCTCAAAAAGATAAAAAGTTATAGAGACTGAAGTGCCTTGAAAAAAGTGTACCACACTGAATGAAAACAAATAATAATTGTATTTCATATAAAAACATGAAATAAATCCTGGAGCAATCCAGAAAAGTAATAGGTTGATAGGTTTATATTTCAAATCTGAAGAAGATACCATGAAAAACTAGATTTTCCTGAGACTATAGACCCCCCCCCCCCCCACACACACACACACACACACACGTTTGAGGAAATTTTTTATGAATATATTGAAGAGTTCTACAAACTATTTTAGTCATTAAGCATACCACTGTATGTTTTTCAATTATAAAATTATTATAGACAGAATATTAGACATCATATAAGTGATTTTTTTACCACAAAAAATACAATAAGAACAATTTGAGTAATACAAATAAATAAAGAAAAAATAGCTTTGTATATAGGCTATATAGTGCATACTCATGTGCATACTCTGATTGCCAGACATACACTGATATGGCCAAATATTCACACTGATTGCTGTTAATAATGACACACTGATGTGCGGGTAATTCAGATGATAATCATACAGATATGGGCCATATAGTCCATAACGTCCCATCGGCATTTATAGTGATAGCCCTCATTCAGTCAGAGTAATCACAGCTGATATCAGCCACAGAGATACTAATCATACAGATAAAGTCACGTTCCCCATAAAACACACATAGGCATATACAAAAAAAGTAATAAAAAAACGGTTTATTTTGTCTAAAAAGCCGATCGCTATGTTCCGTCCCCATCACATGACAGGTGTGTCACAGCGTGCGTCAGAGCCCTCGGGAGAGAGCGCGAGAATTCAAATGAACAATTTTCCGCTACACAAAATTATTTTTTGTGTAGTATTTCATGATGTACTGTATAATGACTTGTAGTCAAGCAGATAACAGCGGTATAGAGAACATGCTGCTGTATAGAGAACATGCTGCTGTTGAAAGAAAAGCTCAAAGACCGAAAAACAGAGGAGCGATAATGAAGAGAATAAAAGATAATGTTTGAGTGTAATGTTATTTTATAAATGGTGAGCAATATGATTTGTGAGTGTTTTCCCATCTTGTGCTGCTATTATCTCCTTTAATTGGTCCTTTTACTGATTTCATTCCAGAGCTAAGGGGTAACTGTCCATAATGTGGCCGACTCTAAAGAGAACAGCGTGTGTGTATTTCCATTAACCTCCAAACAGATGTTTAATTAATCCTTGCAATGCTGAGAAGTTCAGTTCAAGATGAAGACTATTATATATTTAATTATTTATCAATTATTAACAATTTAGGTCATATAGATTACTTTGTTGTTGTTAATACGTATAATATGTAGGTTAATTCAGTGGAATAAATACATTTAAATTAGTAATCTACTGTATTGTTACTATCATGATCTGTATATTGTAATCTATTGTTATGACCTACCTTGAGTTTCATTGTAGAACATTTTAATTTTGATCTTTTTCTACAGACCTAAGATCTGTCTGTCAATGTGGATATTTAGAGCATTTAGTCATCCTATATAATTTTTTGCTTCCCGTCATGACTTGCTACTATGTTCCCATGGGAAAGCTGTTATATCTCAGTCTCTGATGTGCATAATGTAAGCAGTTTATTCTGCAGATGCTGGAATTTTTTCATTTGGCAGATGTCATGTCTGAAGATGGCTGGACACACATCTGTCAAGAACGATGGAAGGGTCGTGCTTCATGCTTTGAATAGAAAGAGAGACAGCGTTTAAAATGTTTACCTGCTGTGTGTGTGTGTGTGTGTGTGTGTGTGTGTGTGTGTGTGTGTGTGTGTGTGTGTGTGTGTGTGTGTGTGTGTGTGTGTGTGTGTGTGTGTGTGTGTGTGTTGTGTGTGTGTGTGTGTGTTGTTGTGTGTGTGTGTGTGTGGTGTGTGTGTGTGTGTGTGTGTGTGTGTGTGTGTGTGTGTGTGTGTGTGTGTGTGCTTGTTTGTGTGTGTGTGTTGTCAACATGTAGACTGATTTCTCATTAATCTCAGGGACCAAAGTGTTTGAAGAATGCTGTTCTTTCAGTTAGAATTGAATGGAATGAGGCTCGTGGTGTGTGAATATATATTTGTGTGTCTGAGCAGAGCTGTATGTAATTCCAGTAGTTCTGCACTCCTGAGGAGCACAAAGGTGAAACCCATCTGCTTTCTACCATGGGTCCTCATTTACTGTAGAGCTGTATATATTACACAGACACCCAATAAAACACTAAAAATAGACCATTATCTCCTGTCTGAAGTAAAGTATAGCCCACATTTTAGCCAAGGGTTGCAAAAACACATACAATCTAATTAACTCATTAACTTATACATTATGGAATGACATAAAAGCAACAATAATAATCATAATATATAATATTTAGAAGTATTATAAACTTTAATATATTAACAGAATCATCAACATTTTATTTACAGTGTACAGTACAATATATAATATATGATATATGCATCCTTTTGAGCAGTAATGTGAGGGGTGAGAACAAGAAGGGCGTAAGTGGCATTTCACCAACTTTACAGGAGAGCCAAAACAAAAATGTTACAATAGTTTGATCTGACTTTCTGTACTGATTTCAATTGTTTATAATAAAAAATTGTACACTCATGGAATACAGTACTTTTGCCAGTAGAAAGAACTTATTAAAAGCTTTCATTTGATGTATATATCTCAATTTCACCAAAAAAATGTTCTCACCAGATGCAAGTATGTATCTAAGTTATCTGATTAATATCATAGGAAGTATCATAGAACGGGCTTCAGTTTATTGGCTTATAGACAGCTTCACCTCAGGCAGCTGTTCTTTTTTAGATTCTCCTTTTTTAACATTGCTGCATCATAATCACAATCTAACATCTAATCTTGTGTTAATATTTTCATAGACATGTTTTCATGTCATATTTTATTTTAACATTCATTTACATAACAGTCTTTGATGTATATATCTCAATTTCACCAAAAATATTTCTCACCAGATACAAGTATGTATCTAAGTTATCTGATTAATATCATAGGAAGTATCATAGAACGGGCTTCAGTTTATTGGCTTATAGTCAGCTTCACCTCAGGCAGCTATTCTTTTTTAGATTCTCCTTTTTTTAACATTGCTGCATCATAATCACAATCTAACATCTAATCTTGTGTTCATATTTTCATAGACATGTTTTCATGTCATATTTTTATTTTAACATTCATTTACATAACAGTCTTCAGATATTTTAATTATTTATATTGCGGCCATGCCCCGCCCCCCACACACGCCCCACCCTTGAGTACACGATTAATCGTTTTTTGAAACCTATCGATGGTCTGATCGAAATAAGAAATTGCCAAAAATGACCATCAATAACGTCTATGTAGCCATAAAATGTCCGATCTGCCCCAAACTTCACATGTTCAAGAGTCCTGGCCTGAAGACATCTAAAGTTCAATATACAATTATAATCATAGTGCCATCTGCTGGCAACAGGATATGTCATGTTTTACACTAACTCAAACATACCATGTTTAATCTGCACCATATTTCATATGTTTGATCAAAGTCCTGGCTTGAATACATCTACATGCCAATATTAAGTTATAGTAATAGCACCACCAACTGGCAGCAGGAAGTTTGGTACATACAAATGAGTTTGACATATTCCTCCTATATTTACCACTTTAAATGCATATTGCTCACCATTCGCTGTTTTTCTAAAACCACCGAGTGGCAATGAGCCCAGGAGCGAGGGCCCTTTCATCGCTGCTTGCAGCTTTAATTTAAATTGTGTGCACTTTGTTTGTTATAATGAGAGGATTCACAAGCTTGCTTAACGGAGCACTGAAAAAAACTTTTGGCTTCATTGTTCGACACTACAGAAACATTTTGTCAATAGGGGGTGCTGGGGCGCCGCCCTCATCAAGTTAGCCAGGGAAAAAGCCGACTTCAACATGTTTAAAATAAGTTAAATATATATTGCAAATTAATCACGAAATTGCATTGTTTAGTCATACTATTCGACTGGTAATAATGTTAGCACCTATTAAAAATCCAAAAAATCCGAACTGTATTTTGTTTGTGTGTGTGTGCGGAGCGCCGGACTAATGGGTGTGTATTAGGTCTGTAAACTTTTGAAATGCATGTGACTTGTCCTCGGGGCACCCAATACCCTCCCATTTTAGATCTTAGCGAATCATTATTTTTTATATATATTTTGATTGGACCGTTCTCGACTGTCAAATAGGTGCAATCTCTCTTCTGAGATGAAAGTACATTCGATTTTAACTTTACAAAAAAATTATTTCACAAGGAATTAAAATGAAGAAAAACGTAAAATACAAATACAGATCACAGAGATCGGACGGAGTTGGCGAACAGGATGCGATGTAAGTCATGCCTTTTATTGTTTTTACTGATTGTTATTTCAAAGCCCTGTCACCGAAGCGTTGGCAATGACACTGAAGGTAATTAGAACAATGCAGTTTAACTTGAGCCGATCATCGAGATCCAAGCACAATTGGCTTGTGTAGATCATGTAGTTATACAATGGTTGTCTCTTTTCAAGTAAAATATGAGTTTTTATGTAAGGATTATTATGCAAATATTTAAATAATATAGTGTCCCATATTCCGTTTGACATATATGTCTTATAACTTTAATAATATATTGTCAATAACATTAAAATTAAGATAAAAAAATAATGGTCTATAAGTCTTTAGGAGATTACAGTTTTTGCATACTTATTACATTGGACTTTATTAAACCTTATGAAACTATAATGAATTTATGTGCAATTATTTTTTTTAAATAATCTTGAAGGATTTTCTGTCCTGTGGCTCCATCGTGTGGACCATTATCTCTGAATTACATTAATGTAAATGGTTACTATTATTTTAATGATTACAAATGTTTAATGATTACTTACAGATAGTATACACACATTAAACTCAAATTCACTGATTTAGTATCTTATTTTACACTTTAACTGTTTAATTTTCATCTTACATTTTTAAGCAGTGATGATTCATTATTATGCCACTTGTTAAATGGTTATTTGACAATAGTATTCAGCCATGTGCTGTTGCATTAACAGTGTAATTAAGTTTGTTAATTATGACATCACTGAATTCAATAATGAAATGCCTTTAACTCAAAAATTTCCTATTTTGATAATGTGCAGTTGCTTTGACCCAATTTGTATTGTTAAAAGCGCTATATAAATAAAGGTGACTTGACTTGACTTGACTTGACTTGAATGAGTGTAAGCTTTTTACATTGGGTAGAATCTGCGATCTCTGACCCAGTTGTTTGCTGGCTTCCATCGCTGCAAAATGCTGTTTTCCACCAACTGACGTACCCGGTGTGTTGAAATACTATTGGGTGAATTGGCAGTGGGATGAATCACATAGACCAAAACAAAAGCAGACATTCCGAGTCTGACACAGAATGCACATTTTAAAGTAGAATAACTGGCTGTCGCATTGTTTTTTGAAAAACATGTTTGTGAGCATGTTTCCTAAATATAACTACTGTTTTAAGTTTCAAATTAAGTATGTTTTTGATGAGATACTTAGACTTTTAATTGAGAACATTTTGACAGTACCCATACTTTAAATTTTAAATAATTTTCAGCACTTTTTTATACTCCTCACTGTAATACACAGTAACTGAAAAACATACATTTGGGCATTAATTTACTATAAACCCCAAACACCCTGTGCATGATTCTCTCTCAGCATCCATCTCTGTCCAACTCTGCTCATGTTGCCACAAGTTGGCAACATGATGGACACAAGTTCTATTCATTAAAGCTTCAGAAAGTCAATTATGGTAATGGTCTCTTTTGCCATGGGAAGTGTCAGGGAGCTCAGCAGACTTACAGATGAGCATTTTAATTCCCTTCACAGATATATTTGAATCCCTTCTATATAATTTAGAAGAAAATGATCTCTTTAAATATTTGAGTCTCTCTTTATCTTGTACACAGTCTAGCCTGACTGGATTTGAATTTGAGAAGTGTTTGTGTTGCATTCTTTACTCTAAATTAAATTTAATTATTTTGTATATTTAAAATCTGACTCTTCGTTAAGAGCTTTATGTTTAACCATAATTTTGACTTTAATGTGTAGTTTATTGGCCATTTATTACACATTATTTTACTTTTGTTAGATTTTTTGTAAAAATTTAAAAAACTTTTGTTTTACTTTTTTTCTATATAGAAAAGGAATGGGATGATAATAACAGTGGACAGTTACAAAAAACTGTTTTAATGAAGCATCAATTTACTTTGTCATGAAGCACATACTGTAGTTGTCAGAGAGATACCTTTACAGTGTAAATGGAGTAGGGACAGCTCAATAGTTGTTACAGAACAATGACTCCACAATGAATCAATATTATACTTTTAAAGAGCAATTATAGAGCAGTATTTATAATGATAAAGCAAGTATTTACAGTATTTACAGTAATAAAGCATTTTTAAGTTTAATTGCAATTGGTCATTGATGTTAAATAGTTATTGTGACCATTAGGATTACGGTTTTAACAAACTATTTTACTAACTTAATGAGATGCATATTTGTCAGTCATGCATAAAGGTAAGAAACAGGTTTATTCGTTAGGTTTGAACTGCGTGTCCCAGATTGATGGAATTATTATATGCAATGCAAATCTTAAATTAAGGCCTTGCTATTATTTGAGTGTGTCATCTTTGCATTGTTCGCTTATTGTTGAACCATATTGTAGTTATAATTAGAAAATATAAAAAAGCTAGTATAAAAAGGTTTTCCATCTAGTATTGCTTTGTGTCTATTTGCATAGTGGAGCTAATATGTATTTAATTTAACATCCACCCACTGTCTTTTGTGTGTAGGCTATTGAGGACACAGTCCCTAGAATGGTACTACAATAATGTGAAGAGTCGGTTTAAGAGATTTGGCAGCGCCAAGGTGCTGAAGACCCTCTACAGGAAACACATCTTTGAAAGAGGAGCATTATCTGAGTTACCAGGTATGAAATGCACACATACAAACTGGACATCGTGCAGTGTGGGTATAGTCAAGTCAAGTCACCTTTATTTATATAGCACTTTTAACAATACAAATTGTGTCAAAGCAACTGCACAAAATAGGAAAATAGTGTATCACTAATGTAAAATAACAAGATTAAACGCCCGTTTTTCAGTTAAAGGCATTTCTTTATTGAATTCAGTGATGTCATCATCCAGCTCAGTTCAGTTTAGATAGTATCTGTGCAATCAAGTCGGTGATATTGCTTGCAATTAAGTAATAATATAGTATATATAGTATAGTAATAATAATACTGTATGTTAAGCTACTCACTTTTTCTTAGTATTCGCAATATTATCAGACACATGGGCCTGCAGATTAAATGATTAATGGCATTTTTACAATGACACTAGTAGCTGAAAACCTTGAATTTCAGTTAATGCTGCATCCACACTACTACGTGTCAGTATAAGTCCAGAAATACATTTTGATTACAAGACACTAATAAGGCAATAAAGTAATATTGTATTTTTATATTTCGAGTATGGGAACAGGAAATCACACTAAGATAGAAAAGGGTGAAAAGGTACCACAACTCAACATGTTTCAATAGTTAAACCATAAAAGACAAACAGTTGACCAGCTCTTTTATGCAAGCCAGACTAATTGGAAGAAGAAAAAATGTGTCAGATGCAATATTTTCACAAAATGATATTAGGATGCTTCTTGCATGTTTTGCAACACTTTGAGTGCCGTGAAAAGTGTGTTCAGTTTTCATTAAAAAAGGAGGAATGTGAATATGTCAACATTTTATTATGCTGTTTTTTTGCACATATCTTTGCAGTTCAGAAATTATATGTCTGGTGAGTGGTGCTACAATATTCCAGTGGTGTAAAGCATTTGAGTAAATTTACAGTAGTTATCTTTTTGGTTACTTTGTATCAAAGATGTTAGCATCTTTGACTCTCTCTTTGACTTTGACTTTGATTTTTTTAAGAAGTATGTACACTTTACTCCACTACATTTGTAATAAGTAATTCAGTTACTCATTGCATTTTGCATGGCACCTTACTTTTTTGCAGCAGTTTACTTTTGTTACAAAAGAAGTTATATCGCCATGCACAGGTATTGAAAGTAAAAGATCTGCAATGGGGCTACTTTATCTGAGTGCATTAGAATGTGAGTGCATTTGCAGCTACAGGTGCATCTCAATAAATTAGAATGTCGTTAAGTTAATTTATTTCAGTAATTCAACTCAAATTGTGAAACTTGTGTATTAAATAAGTTCAATGCACACGGACTGAAGTAGTTTAAGTCTTTGGTTCTTTTAATTGTGATGATTTTGGCTCACATTTAACAAAAACCCACCAATTCACTATCTCTACAAATTAGAATACTTCATAAGACCAATAAAAAAAATTTTTAGTGAATTGTTGGCCTTCTGGAAAGTATGTTAATTTACTGTGTATGTACTCAATACTTGGTAGGGGCTCCTTTGCTTTAATTACTGCCTCAATTCGGCGTGGCATGGAGGTGATCAGTTTGTGGCACTGCTGAGGTGGTATGGAAGCCCAGGTTTCTTTGACAGTGGCCTTCAGTTCATCTGCATTTTTTTGGTCTCTTGTTTCTCATTTTCGTCTTGACAATACCCCATAGATTCTCTATGGGGTTCAGGTCTGGTGAGTTTGCTGGCCAGTCAAGCACACCAACACCATGGTCATTTGACCAACTTTTGTTGCTTTTGGCAGTGTGGGCAGGTGCCAAATCCTGCTGGAAAATGAAATCAGCATCTTTAAAAAGCTGGTCAGCAGAAGGAAGCATGAAGTGCTCCAAAATTTCTTGGAAAACAGGTGCAGTGACGTTGGTTTTCAAAAAAACACAATGGACCAACACCAGCAGATGACATTGCACCCCAAATCATCACATACTGTGGAAACTTAACACTGGACTTCAAGAAACTTGGGCTATGAGCTTCTCCACCCTTCCTCCAGACTCTAGAACATTGGTTACCAAATTAAATACAAAACTTGCTCTCATCTGAAAAGAGGACTTTGGACCACTGGGCAACAGTCCAGTTCTTCTTTTTCTTAGCCCAGGTAAGATGCCTCTGATGGCAACTGTAGACAAATTCCTTGACACGTCTGTGTGTGGTGGCTCTTGATGCCTTGACCCCTGCCTCAGTCCATTCCTTGTGAAGTTCACCCAAATTCTTGAATCGATTTTTCTTGACAATCCTCATAAGGCTGCAGTCCTCTCGGTTGGTTGTGCATCTTTTTCTTCCCCACTTTTTCCTTCCACTCAACTTTCTATTAACATGCTTGGATACAGCACTCTGTGAACAGCCAGCCTCTTTGGCAATTAATGTTTGTGGCTTACCCTCCTTGTGAAGGGTGTCAATCATTGTCGTCTGGACAACTGTCAGATCAGCAGTCTTCCCCATGATTGTGTAGCCTAGTGAACCAAATTGAGAGATCATTTTGAAGGCTCAGGAAACCTTTGCAGGTGTTTTGAGTTGATTAGCTAATTTGCATGTCACCATATTCTAATTTGTTGAGATTGGTTAGTTTTTGTTAAATGTGAGCCAAAATCATCACAATTTAAAGGACCAAAGACTTAAACTAATTCAGTCTGTGTGCATTGAATTTATGTAATACACGAGTTTCACAATTTTAGTTGAATTACTGAAATAAATTAACTTTTCCACGACATTCTAATTTATTGAGATGCACCTGTAGTTCCTGAATCACAGATGTTTCATTTGAGATGAGCACATGGCTACAGTCAGGGATGAGGTCAAAATGAGCACATCCTGTGCGAGTAGACTTTAGCCCAGTTCGGACAGTAATTGATTCTCACGTGGATGTCTGTAGAAATAAATTTACATGGCAGCTCATTGATAAAACACATGCACTCAGATGGAAATTTGTTAATGGTAGAGGAGAGTACTGTGTTCCTACACACTGCTCACATGGTCAGCCGCATGATCATGAAACCAGGCTCAGTCGGGGGCCAGTTCCTCTCTGGCCAGACGAACCAGCAGTTTGTTCCAACTGCAGCAAAGTCAGATTGTATGGACTCCACTGGTTCCAGTGGTCTTTTCCCGATAGCTGTCTAGGTGACGAGGTCCTCACTGGGGATCTGTCTGGGGCTCATCTAGGTGTCCTGGTCTCCGTTGACATTCAGAGCTGTAGAGGTCGTCTCTAGGTGCTGATCCACCATCTAATCTGGATACGGACTGGATCTGTTGACTGCAGTGATCATCTGGGCTGGATAAGGACCAGATCGGGTGGCTACAGTGACCTCGGAATAAGAAAGAAAAAGACTAATATTAGCGTAGATGTCAATCTTCTTCCTAATTTGGTGCTCAAGAAACATTTCTTATTATTATCCATATTGAAAAAAGCTGTGTTTTTTATTATTATTCTGGCAAAAACTGTTAAAAAACTGAATTATTTGAATATTAAGTTCAAAAGTACAACAAAATGAATAATATTAAATGTCTTTACTTTCACTTTTGAAATGTCTTGACTTTTGATTTAATGCATCCTTGAAGAATAAAAAAAATATTCTGCAAGGATGTATTAAATTATTTCATAAATAAATAAATACAATTCTTATTGACTGCAAACTTTGGAATAGTAATGTACAGTATAATAAAATTACAGTTCAGTATAATATTTTGTGGAAATTTTATAGTAATTATTTTCTAGATTCGTTGATTAAAATAAATGTTAAAACAGCATAATTTATATAAAATGTCTGTGCATTCACTTTTGCTCATTTTAATAATTTTTTTCAGAATAAAAAAAATGTACTCTTAAAAACCGTAGATTCATTTCATCCATTTCCTGTGTTGATAGTATTGTTTGTGATAATTGAATGAAATGAAATTGTGAAATAATACTGAATGAAATTGTGAAATAGTATATCAATTTTAAAATAAGTGTTTTGTAATTTAATATATTGTGTTGGCAAAGCGGCCATTACTCCAGTTTCAGTGTAACATGATCCTTCAGAAATCATTCTAATATGCTGATTTGGTGCTCAATAAATATTTATTATTATTATCAATATTTTAAAAAGCTGTTTTTATTTTGGCAATTTCATTTCTTTTGTTTCATGTGTTGATAGCATTGTTTGTTATAATTTATTCTTCCTTCATGCACCTAAAGAAATTACAGTTTCACGAGTTCGCACTAACATATAATATGATTGAGCAATTAGTAAGCATATTTGGAGTGCTGTCAGGAGGGAGGACTCCTAGCTCGGGATAGAGCCCAGAACCCAGAGAGCCCCGAACCCAGAGAACCCCCCCTCCATCCCAAGAATGGGATGAAATTAGATTAAAGTGAGGGGTTGGGGTGGAGGCGGGATGCTGGATGCTGTCATAGAACAGAAGTGAGCTGGCTGAATATATACGCGTGTTGTGCTTGTTAAGGTGATTAGCTGACGAGATCCACCTGGATCAGACTAATTATCTGATCGTGCTCCTCCCGGACCTTGTTAATGAAACATAATTTAGTGAGATTAAATTGTAAATTTCAATGTGATGTATGTTTTAATCAAATATATGAAATAAATATTTATTCTTTATCTGCTGTATTCTTTCTATTTATCTTTCTATAACTCTCTACTCTCTCTTTGGGTGCAGTTAAAGCTGCAGCCATGACCTACAGTGAGATTGCATCGCTGTTTCTTATTTAATTTGATCTGTGTGTTTTTCAAGGACAGAGAGCCTGAACACACACACAAACACACATTAATTTGCTTACAGGCTAACTATGGCTGACCTATACAAGCTGGGACTGTATATTAATAAAAACTCGCTCTCTCACACAAATTAACCTGTACAAGTATGTGAACCCTCACAACATACAAGCACACACAAATAAACATGAGCACCAGAGTGTAAATTAATCTATAAAGCAGTGACAGATCATTTATGAGACAGAGGCAGTTACTCAGTCGTTACTTCACTGTCCACATACACACACATTCAATGGGCTGGTAGTATGCTCACTGACTCATGCTGCATAATCCGTATTTTTTCTCATTTCAAATGAAAGCCTGGCAGCAGTAATCCTATATCCTCGGATAGCAAGAGATAGAGAGAGATGAAAGGTATATGTGGGTGTAGTCTGATGGTAAGGGGATTATACACCATTGCCATTTTTATCAGATAGACTGCTAGAAATACTATAGCGTAGGTCAGTTTTTATAACACTGCTAGCATAGGGCTACTAACATCCCAGCATCTCTCCTACTGTAGCATTAGTGTAAGCATATCACTCGCTAATCCTTATGTAACTAAACCATCAAGTCACATAAAAACAACTCAAAAAAAGTACCATACACTGCAATTTCATGCCAAATAAATGCAATCTTTAGTAAAGAAAAAGAACACATGGAGGATCAATACTTTTTAATTGTGAGGATCAATCTTCTCAATTGATATTTAAATTGTCAGTATTGTTGGGATGATCCAGTACCTTTTTATTTTATTTTTTACTTGTTTTATGGTGTGCATGTGAAGTGGTGGAGCTGTAGGAAGATCTTCTGTCCGTCATACTCATTCAGCTGAATGATTCTGAGCAACACAAGCTCACGGAGATACATAGAGTGATGTGATGAGATGGAATTTAAAAAGAGACCAGAGGAGCCTATGTGTGATTCTCTGCATTCATCATTGGAGTGTATAAATTAATCTGTCAGACAGTATAATCTATATCTTGGATTTTACAGAATTAACATTGAGGTCCTCTACATCATAATAGTTCATCGCATCAGAATATTTGAATTCTGAACCGCTGCAATACGTTTCTGTAGCAACGTAATAAAAACAGCAATATGTACCTATATCTTTACTTTACTTTTTTACTTTTTAGTCATTTAGCAGACACTTTTATCCAAAGCGACTTACAAATAAGAAAAAGTAACTAAAACTATAAGTTAAAACTCTATAAATACTATATATATACACATTTAAGAAAATTGAGAAATTAAATAAAATGACAAATGCATACAACATCATTTCAAACTAAATAGTTATAACTAAAAATATATAAAATTTATTATAAATAAAACATATATTATAATATATAATATATAATTTATATATATATAATATTATTTTTTTCATTTCCATGTTGTAATGTTGAAGTAACTTTACTTAAATAACTCCAATTTATTAAAACTAAAACTAAAGAAATACATAAAGACATAAATTCATACATAATTTATCTAAAATTAAAATAGATAAATCAAATGGCAGTAGTTTATCAGTAATCCTAAAAAAAGAACACTGCCAAACACACATGCTAACAAACAACAACTTACACATAGTAAGAATTGGTTATAAAACAGAAGGGAAACAAGCAGTAAGAAAGAAGATAAATAAAAAGCGATACTTACTTATATCCCTTGCCGGTGTCCCTGCCCGGTGGAGTCGCACGGTAGAGTTGATGAGTTACACTCTTCAGTCTTCTCACGAGGAGGGCTTCACGCGAAGGCTGCCGTGACCGCCGTGGTAAACTACGCTTTTTATACCCATCTAACAAAATACTACTCCAATTCAGCTGAACACACTTTCCTGTTAATCACAATAAATGGCCAAGCAAGCACCCGACACTGACAAGAGACACGATACAGTACGAGACCAAACGCGATTTCAGCACGTCTCCACACAGTAAACAAAACAAGCGTTTCCTAGCAACAACAACCACTAAACACTAATGAGACAAGTAAATACACTTACTAGTTGATTTTAAAATCTGCTGATAGACTGCTTCTCTCAAAGAGTATTACTTTAACCTTCTATCTTCTGCTGGCGCTTAAACACACTTTCCTGTTACTCACAATAAATGTTCAAGCAAGCGCTCGACACTGACAAGAGACACGATACAGTACGAGACCAAACGCGATTTCAGCACGTCATATCTACGTAATAAAAACATGCCAAGGTTCACGTATTTAACCTGTGTTTTAGCGCCACTCAGTGGACATTTCTCTTTGAAACTGCGGCAAAACGTTCAGTAAGGTACGTAAAATGGTGTCGCACAGAAAGTGCACAGAGGTACGCATTTTTATGAGACCAGGTTGCAATTTGATCCACTTGGCTGTGAATGTCAGGATCTGTTGCATACAGTTATATGAATGTTTTGTAAGAATTTTTTTAACCCAATAAATAATAATAGAAAAATATCAATGTATTTTTTTTTTTTTTTACAAAGTATTTATTTAAAATTCCAAAACAGCCATTTCTGATCATTTACCATTTTATGTTGTTATTATTATGGTTATTTTATTTTACAAAATATACAAAAATAATAATAAAATAAACTTTCTAATGTTAATTACTCTCTAGTCATGCAGTAAATATGACAATCTATGCATGAGTTGTAATGTTATCTGTTAATTGCTGTGCTCTGTCTCTATCTGATACATTATGACACCTGTGTTGTGTCTCTGTATTTCATTGGCCTTGCGTGGGGCGGTTACAGTTCAGATAGAATGTGCAGTTGTCTCTTTCTCTATGCTGTTGTCATGGTGATATTGAGCTAGCACTCTCTTGAGGTCAGCTGAAAAAAATAAGTGAAAAGGTAACCGTCTGGTCAGGTAGACACAATGACGTGTATGTCTACTTAACGGTATCGTCTCTCACTTGTTTCTCACAACTAACATGGCAGTTTTGACCCTCAGCTAATCTGTGCCACATTGTGTTTAGTCACACAGACTAGAGGGTTCCTACATTATTTTATTCTAGTAACTGTACTCTAATTGGGTTTGCTTAGCTATAATTTGCGAACAAAACTGTCTTTAGAAGTCAACTTTATCTGAAAAAAGTTTCCTTGAGGATTCATATATTAAGTACATTTTATTTTTGTATTTTGTGCTCATTTAGCTTGATTAGCTTGTGTATGTTTTGAGAATGTTGCTACGTTTTATTCCTCACATTTCCAGTTTCTCTGAAAATTTCTCATCAGTTTTGTCAACCAAAATTGTTAAGTTTAAGTTATAATTAAACATGTAACCAGACATGTCCAGACAAACACAATTTTGTCTGTAATGTTTTGATTCCTTTGATTTATGTCTATCTCTCTTGGTTTTTTTAGAGGTGAGTGCTCATGAATGCAGTAATGATAATGGCAGTGTTTGTGATGGCAGTGACTCCACGCTCTACAGGCAGAGTGAAGGTAACATGAAAAATATATATACTTCTGCTCTCTACACATATGTTTTCACATTTCAGACCCATAAAAAAACTTTAAATCTGACAGGTTCTCAAACCCACACCAACATAAAGCTTTCATTACCTTGTTTAGTCCTTTATCTTTGTATTCCTGGGTTAATATATTGAGTGTTTTATTTTTTTTTAAACAGCCATAAATAGGGCTTGTCAAAAATTTGTCAAAAATTGGCAATTGAGACTTGGTCATTTGTATGTCTTATATATCTGATAGGTGAATCATCACATTTACAATACTGTTCAAAAGTTTGGGGTCAGTAAAATGTTTAATGTTTTTTTATTTATAATAATGTCTCTTATGTTTGCCAGGGCTGTATTCATTTGATTTAAAAATACAGTAAAAGCAGTAATATTATGAAATATTAAGATCAAAATATATTTCAAAACAATTTATTTCTGTGATGGCAAAGCTTAATTTTCAGCAGCCATTACTCTAGTCTTCAGTGTCACATGATCCTTCAGAAATCATTCTAATATTGCTGATTAATACATATTTGTTATTGTTATTAATGTTGAAATCAGTTGTGCAGCTTTATATTTTTGTAGAACAATGATACATGTTTTTGCAAGATTTTTTGGTAAATTGAAAGTTCTAAAAGCACAACATTTATTTAAAATATAAATATTTTGTAACATTTAAATGTATTTACTGTAACTTTTGATCAACTTATCCTTGCTGAATAAAAATAGTATTTCTTCAAAAAGATAGTTACTATCTTGTAATATATCTAATATGTAATAATGTAATATATCTAATAACTCGTGAACAATATTGTACAAGGTAATTAATCTACATGAAACCCAAAAGCCTGTCTGTAACTGCAGATTTACTGAATATAAACTATTTGTGTGCCTTTCAATGCACATAGAACTTGCATTAGGTCTGACAACAGAAGATTATTTAAACGTTCCCCTTGATAGCTCTAAACTTAAAACTCCTTCTCTACAGATACAGAGAAGTTTGGCAACACGTCCTGTGTTATACTGTTACCTGTTGGCATGAGGAACAAGAGCTCTTGACTATGAGTGTTGGTCAATTGCTGTAATCACTGCTGCACTTGAACAGTACATGCATTACTATGAAGATTAACACTCTACACACACAAACACAAAACACACACACATATGCAGAGAAAACAAGCTTTCACTGTGCATAGTTTTATAGACAGATAAAGAGTTGTAACTGTGTATGTGTGCATACAGGTCACAGCATGGCAGACACGCTCACCGTTGCTCTACGTGTGGCAGAAGAGGCGATAGAGGAAGCCATCGCTAAAGCTGAGAGCTACAGAGACAGTCTGGTTAGAGACTCCTCGTTATATATCATCCATCCAACCATCAGTTCAACCTTCATCCAAACATCCAAGTATCCACTTATCCATCAGGCTTTCATGCTTACATCCATCTGTTCTTCCAGCCCGATCTCACGGAAATTCATACATATTTTACGAGGTGGCTAATTCGTACGACCTCACTCGTTCAAATTCATATGATTTTTGCTAAATCGTATGTATTTTAAGAGTTGCCAATTCGTATGAATTTGAACGAATGACCTACACCTAACCCCGCCCCTACACATACCTGTCACTGAGGTTTAGACAAATCATACTAAATCGTACGAGGTCGTATGAATTCGTATGAATTAGCCACCTCGTAAAATATGTACGAATTTCCTTGAGATAGCATTCGTTTTTCTGAGCACAAATATCACTTTATTTTGCAGATTTTAAATGTCATTGACTTGTCGCAGTTGCAGTTGCACTTTTCTCTCTCACGGCTGTCTCTCTTTCTCTTTTATATGACAGGAGAAACAGAATGAGGCTCGTTATTTGCATGACCACAAGGAAGAACTTATAGAGGAACTTGCCACAACAATTGTTCAAAAAGTAAGAGCTGTTCTGTTACAGGGAGAAATACATTGTAATGTATAGTAACTGCGCAGTAACTGTGACTGCATCCCAATTCACATAACTTGATAGCTTGATAGCTTAATACCTTGACTCTAAAAGATGAGGGGGACAAAAATTATGTTCAGGTCAAAATTCACCAATAATAATCATAACAACAACAAGAACATATATACATTTCAAATGTGTCAGGGTCAGTAAGATTTATTTTTATGAAATTAATACTTTATACTGCAAGGACACATTACACTGATCAAAAGTGACCGCAAAGATATTACCAGTACAATGCTACAAAAGATTTCTTCTTGCTTTTCTTTTCATCTCTATTCATCAAGGAAACATGAAAAATTTATCACAGCTTCCACACACACACACACAAAACTGTTTTAAACATTAAAGAAATCAGCTTTTAAAATATATTATAATAGAAAACCTTTATTTTAATGTCTTAAAATATTTACAGTATTACACTTTTTGCTGTATTTTTTATCAAATAAAGATTTTGAAAACTCTTACTGACCCTAACCTTTGTAAGGGTAGTACATGTGATGATGATTTATTAAGAATTATAAAGAAATAAGAAAATAAGAAGAAAAATAGGGTTAGGTTAATGTTAAAAGAATATTGTATAATGCAGTGATGTTTTTATATATAGGCAATACAAACATACTGCCATGATTGCAATTGAAATAATGCACACCATTGGTTTTCTTTACATTTCAGTAATGAGAATACCAATTGGCATTGTAAAACTGCAACAACTTAATTAAAGCATCTTAATGGAATTAAAAATAGGCTTTAATTCCAGTAAGTAAAATATAATTTCCAAATCATTCTCATTGTGGTGAAATATGTATGGTTATGTTCTTGACTGAAGATTCACTCATGTAATTCTTAGGTAATGAAAATTATCTAGTGAGTAATTTGCTTATGAGTTCATACATTTCAATATCCTGTGGCAGTATATCTCAAATTCCTTGACACATCAACATTATCTTGTCACAAGCTCCACTGTAGCACAAAAAAAATGAAGATGAAAATTAGCCCAAAAGCTTTGATAATCCATCTGTAGCCATTTGGCATGCTATTTTCAATGCACAATGGTATGGTTTGAGACACACTAGTCATAATCTTGCATACTACACCATATACACTCAACGGCCACTTTATTAGGTACACCTGTTCAATTGCTTGGTAACACAAATAGCTAATCAGCCAATCACATGGCAGCAACTCAATTCATTTAGGTATCTAGATGTGGTGAAGACGACTTGCGGAAGTTCAAAAAGAAAGGGGATTTAAGTGACTTTGAATGTGGAGTGTTTGTTGGTGCCAGACGGGCTGGTCTGAGTATTTCAAAAACTGCTGATCTACTGGGATTTTCACGCACAACCATCTCTAGAAACCCAGAGAATGGTCAGAAAAAGATAAAATATCCAGTGAGCAGCGGTTGTGTGGACGAAAATTCCTTTTTGACGTCAGAGGTCAGAGGAGAATGAGCACACTGGTTAGAGATGATAGAAAGGCAACAGCAAGTCAAATAACCACTCGTTACAACCAATGTATGCAGAATACTATCTCTGAACGCACAACACGTCAAACCCTGAAGCAGATGGGCTACAGTAGCAGAAGACCACACCAGGTGCCGCTCCTGTCAGCTAAGAATAGGAAACAGAGGCTACAATTCGCACAGGCTCACCAAAATTGGACAATAGCAGATTGGAAAAACGTTGCCTGGTCTGATGAGTCTCGATTTCTGCTGCAACATTCAGATGGCAGGGTCCGAATTTGGCATAAAGAACATGAAAGCAGGGATCCATCCTGCCTTGTCTCAACGGTTCAGGCTGGTTGTGGTGATGTAATGGTGTGGGGAATACTTTTGGCACACTTTGGGCCCCTTAGTACCAATAGAGCTCCGGCGGTTGATTTCACACAATCTACACTCCGACATTTTGGCAGGCAACCCGGAGAGCGCTAGAGCGGCAGAGCATTGGTATCGACAGTTGTGGAACAATAATTTAAAACCAGTCTATTTAGACCTTATAAAACTTACACCATTTTAACTTTGTGGACAGCTGCTGTGCGCCAGGATGCCAGAACATATGCAGGGGAAAGCCGTATTAGCCGGGACGTCCCGTATATTGGGCTTAATTTATGTGTCCCGCATGACGTACGTGACCTCCCTTGGCCAGTTTCTCGCCCCCTCATGCAGTATTCACTCCCGCTTCACAATAAGCAGTGCTCGCGCTAATAGTACCAATCCAGTCCGTGTTTTGACCACAGTAAATTTCTATTTTGGCAAGTACAAACAACGTGATTATTTTCAAGAGTCCAACATCCAGCCGCGCAAGAAAACGTGCAATCTAGCTGAGACGTGATCAATATGGGAAACCGTCTTTCACTACAAAATAGAGAAACAACATTTTCCATTTAAGTAAGCTTCTTAACCTTGTAACCTACCTGATTCGTAAAACACAAAATGACCAATAAAAAATGAGTCCAGCACCAAACGTATTACGGGAAGTAGACCCGACACAGAGGATATGGAATAACACAGTGATGTTTATTTGAATTCAGCAGTCGGGTAAGCAGGGAAGAATGGGGAGTAAGTATCTTGAAGTACTTAGAATGTTAAAGGATATACTGATGATGGTTTTCTTGCCAGGAACTCGCGGATGACGTGGTTGAGCACACACCTCGGAGCAACACCGAAGATGAGCTGGGGTGACGGACGAAGACAGGCAGACGTAGGAGACACGGAGGACCAACGAGGAACAGGAGGTAAGCAATCTTGAGGTAAGTAACTGTGTAGAGTAGGTGTGAGTCCACTTCGTGTAAAAGCGAGATCGGACAACTGACTGAGGTGAAGTGTGTGCTTAAGTAGTGCTGGCTTAATTGAGTGTTGATGAGGTGCAGGTGGTTTGAGTTAAAACTCAGGTGACAGTGATCGCTGTGAAAGATTGGTGGTGGAGCCTGGCTGATCTGTGACATTACCCCCCCTCTCCACGGACCGCTCCTGAGGGCCGAGGGACCCGACGACGTGGTGGTCTACCTCTGGTCCTGGGTGCTGGGCGATTGGGGAAGTTCGAGTGGAATTCCTCCATTAGAGCTGGATCCAGGATGTTGTCTCTGGGAATCCATGACCTCTCCTCCGGTCCATACCCCTCCCAATCTACGAGGTATTCCAGCCGACCACCACGGCGTCGGGAATCCAAGATGGTTCTGAACTCGCAGACCGCTCCATCCTCCAGAAACAGCGGGAGAGGGGGTTCCGTGATCGGGCCAGGCTCTGTGGATGGAGAGACAGGAGAGTGATAAGGTTTGATAAGTGAGACGTGGAAGGTGGGATGAATCCTGTATTGAGGGGGTAGTTTGAGCTGAAACGTGATTGGGTTGATCTGCTTCTGGATGACGAAGGGGCCAACGTATCTGGGAGCAAGCTTCTTACAGGGTAGACGCAATCTGATGTCCCGTGTGGATAGCCAGACCTTCTGACCAGGTTGGTAAGGAGAGGAGAGTCGGATCGTCGAAGGTCTGCTGTCAATTTGCGCCTGCCCATATCTCGTCGAAGATGGTGGTGTGCTTCGTCCCAGACCCTCTCGCTCTCTCGGAACCAGTAATCCACTACAGGTACATCTGATGGTTCCCCGTCCCAGGGGAACAAAGGTGGCTGGAAATCGAGCACGCACTGGAAGGGAGTGAGTCCAGTGGATTGTTGACGAAGGGAATTCTGGGTGTACTCGGCCCAGCCAATAAACTGGTTCCAAGAGTGCTGGTGGCCATGGCAGAAGGTTCGCAGGAAACATCCGATTTCCTGGATCTTTCTCTCCGTCTGCCCGTTGGTCTGCGGATTGTACCCAGACGATAGACTAACAGTCACACCTAGGAGCTTGAGGAAGTTCTTCCATACTCTGGAAATGAACTGAGGTCCACGGTTGGATACAATATCTTCGGGAATGCCGAAATACCTGAACACGTGGTTAAACATTTGCTACGCCATCTCCATAGCCGTGGGTAGATTCTTGAGTGGGATCAAACGACAGGACTTGGAGAATCTGTCCACAACGACCAGGATGCACGTGTTACCTTCGGATGCACATGTTACCTTCGGATGCTGGCAGATCAGTGACGAAGTCCACTCCTAGGTGTGACCATGGTCAGTTGGGTACGGGCAGCGGGAGAAGTTTACCGGCTGGAAGATGGCGAGGACTCTTTGAAATGGCACACTCTTCACAACCCTGGACGAACCTTCTCACCTCCCTAGCCATGTTCGGCCACCAGTAACGGTCTTTTAGTAACGAGAGGGTCGCGTTGGCCCCAGGGTGGCCAGTGCCCAATGAGGAATGCGCTGAATGGATGAGTTGAGTGCGTTGAAGTCGAGGAACATATTGTGCATCTGGTGGACAGCCCGGCGGGGTGGCCGTGGAGACATTGGAAGAGGGAGCAGAATCTGGATTCCATTGGATGGGGCAGACAAACATACTTTCTGGGATGATGGAATTAGGTGGGTCCTCTTCCTCCTCAGGAGCATGAAGTTGTGATAGGGCATCGGCTTTGATGTTTTTGGGACCTGGGTGATAGGTGATCTTGAAATTGAAGCGTGTGAAGAATAGTGCCCAGCGTGCTTGTCGTGGGTTGAGCCTCTTAGCTTCCCTTAGATATTGCAGGTTCTTATGATCTGTAAGAACGGTGAATGGGTGTTTGGCTCCCTCAAGCCAGTGTCTCCACTCCACGAGGGCCAACTTAATAGCTAGGAGTTCCCGGTTGCCGATGTCATAGTTACGTTCCGCCGGGCTGAGTTTTCGGGAGAAGAAGGCGCATGGATGGAGTCTAGATGGATTCCCCTGCTGCTGGGAAAGGATGGATCCCACACCCGTGGTGGAAGCATCTACTTCAACAATGAAGGGTCTTTCTGGATCCGGATGAACGAGGATGGGAGCTTGTGTGAAAGACGTCTTTAACTTCTCGAAAGCTTCCTTGGCGGCTATGGACCAGAACAGAGACTTGGGCTTGTTGCGGAGTAAGTTTGTGAGTGGATCGGTAAGGGTACTGTAGTTCTGTATGAAGCGGCGGTAGAAGTTGGAGAATCCCAGGAAGCGTTGGAGTTCTTTGATGGTTGTGGGTTGTGGCCAGGTCTTAATGGCCTCCACCTTCCCCTCGTCCATCCGAATGCCACTACTGTCAATATGATAACCCAGGAATTGTACGGATGGTTGATAAAATGAGCATTTCTCAGCTTTGAGGAAGAGGCGGAGCTGCCGCAGACGTTGAAGGACCTCCGCAACGTGGTGGCAATGTTCGGCCAGGCTCTGAGAATAGATGAGGATATCATCGATGTATACCAAGACGAAGCGATGGAGGCACTCCCGGAGCACCTCGTGCATGAAGTCCTGAAATACGGAGGGGGCGTTGACTAGGCCATACGGCATAACCAAATATTCGTAGTGGCCAGTAGGGGTCACGAAGGCAGTCTTCCACTCGTAACCCTCACGTTTTCGGATGAGGTTGTACGCGCTGCGGAGGTCCAGCTTGGTGAAGATAGTGGCACCACGGAGATGTTCCAGGGCTGCAGGGACGAGAGGAAGTGGATAGCGGAATTTCACTGTAATATTATTCAGTGACCGGTAATCGATACAGGGCCGCAAGCCTCCGTCCTTCTTGGCCAAAAAAAAGAAACTTGAAGCAGCAGGGGAGGTAGAAGGGCAGATGTAACCCTGTTGGAGAGCCTCTTCTATATACTCCTTCATGGCCTTTTGCTCTGGGAGTGACAGGGGATAGATTGTCCCTTTGGGCACTGACTCACCCGGTAGCAGATCTATCGCGCAGTCCCATGGCCGGTGTGGAGGTAGTTGAGTGGCCTTCTTCGGGCAAAAGACGTCCCTGAAGTGGGAGTAGTATTCGGTAATATCCACAGACTGCTGGTCTACAGGACTCTCGATGGACGTGGCATTAAGAGAGAGGATAGGCTTGGCGGGCGGAGATGGTCGAGGCAGACTTGGGAAGCAATCTGGGAAGCACTGGTTGCCCCACTTCAGGACGTCTCCTGTACGCCAGGCTATTTGAGGTTCATGTATTGCGAACCACAGACGGCCAAGAATGATGTCAGTGTTGGCCTCCTCCAGAACCAGAAGTTGAATGTTCTCCTCGTGTAGATGGCCCACGCTTAGGGTTATAGGACCAGCAAGGTACCTGACATTATGACGACTGAGAGACTTTCCAGTTATGGATTGGATTTGGTAGGTCTTTGGGTTGACCGCTGTAGGGATCTTGAGCTGGCGGCAGAGGCTCCCAGATATGAAGCTCCCGGCTGATCCCGAGTCGAGGAGGGCATGAACTGGAAGAGTGATATGGGGAGTAATAAGCGTTACCACAAGAGTGAGTGGAGACATGTTCTGAACAGGTTGGATGGAACTCACCAGTAGTCGAGGTGGACGAGTGGGGCATGAAGAGATCACATGCCCTCCGCCGCCACAGTACAGACACAATCCCTTAGATAGTCGCCTCTGCCGCTCAGCGGGTGCCAACCGCATTGCCTCAGTTTGCATGGGTTCTGATTCTGGTTCTGGAGGGAAAGGGGTCTCTGGGTGACGGTATGAGGAAGTGCAACGGTTCCAAGAGGTTTGTTCGTCGAAGCATGATTGCATGCGTGAGGAGCAACGAATGGAATGTTGGATCATAGTCTCCAAGCCCAAGTTGTCATCGTAACTGGCCATCTGCAAGCGAAGTCTGGGCTCTAATCCTTGGCGGTAAGTGGTGATCAATGAGCGTTCATTCCAACCGCTGACAGCCGCGAGCGTTCTGAACCTCAATGCATACTCTTTGATTGTCCACGAGTTCCTGGAATGGATCCGACCGACTCATGCTGAATCACTCTGTTGGTGGTCCGATCTTCTGTTACGGGAAGTAGACCCGACACAGAGGATATGGAATAACACAGCGATGTTTATTTGAATTCAGCAGTCGGGTAAGCAGGGAAGAATGGGGAGTAAGTATCTTGAAGTACTTAGAATGTTAAAGGATATACTGATGATGGTTTTCTTGCCAGGAACTCGTGGATGACATGGTTGAGCACACACCTCGGACACAACACCGAAGATGAGCTGGGGTGACGGACGAAGACAGGCAGACGTAGGAGACACGGAGGACCAACGAGGAACAGGAACAGGAGGTAAGCAATCTTGAGGTAAGTAACTGTGTAGAGTAGGTGTGAGTCCACTTCGTGTAAGCGAGATCGGACAACTGACTGAGGTGAGGTGTGTGCTTAAGTAGTGCTGGCTTAATTGAGTGTTGATGAGGTGCAGGTGGTTTGAGTTAAAACTCAGGTGACAGTGATCGCTGTGAAAGATTGGTAGTGGAGCTTGGCTGATCTGTGACAAAAAGCAGCCCATATTAAATCTATATGTTATCTTTAATTGAAAATATGCATTTTCCTATATACACACTTGTCCCATAAAGCAAAGGGGAAATCATTTTACCGTTACTTATTCAATAGACGACTAAAATGGTTCACTGCAATAAACGTGCTAACACACATTTGGGATTAATCGGGTAAGATTTCATGACATTTATGATGTCTACTGTACTCACAGTGATATAATTATGCCGACTACCTATGAAAGCTAGGGTTGATTACTTTAGCTAACAACACAGTTGACTTACCCTTCCAGTGATGACATTTTTTACAGTCTGTGGTTTTAGCAGACTCCTGAATATTCATCAAAATATTAGATTGCGTCCGTTTTTACCCTGCAGGATTTTGTAGGCTTTTAAGAGTCTCCGGAGTAACATTATGAGGGAAATTTGATGAGGTAGTTGTACATATCAGGATGCTGCAGGTCAAGAAATCTATCCGTTCATATATTAATACACATTAAAAGCACCCAGAGGGCATTATAGGATCTGTTATGTTTAATCTATTAAGTTTTGCAATGTACAGGTCTATGTCTTTTGAATTAAAGTGCGCAGTGAACTCTGTTGCCTTGAAGCTTATGCTGGCGCCATTAATTTCATATTCACTCCCGGCTGTTCTTGTCTGCCAGCATGGTGGTGTAAACAGAATGGGTCACATGACTGCCGGAGCTCTATTGAGCATCGTTTAAACTCCACAGCCTATCTGAGTATTGTTGCTGACCATGTCCATCCCTTTATGACTGCAGTGTACACATCTTCTGATGGTTACTTCCAGCAGGATAATGCACCATGTCACAAAGCTCAAATCATCTCTGGTTTCTTGAACATGACAATTAGTTCACTTTACTCAAATAGCTTCCACAGTCACCAGATCTCAATCCAATAGAGCACCTTTGGGATGTGGTGGAACGGGAGATTCGCATCATGTATGTGCAGCCGACAAATCTGCAGCAACTACGTGATGCTATCATGTCAATATGGACCAAAATCGCTCAGGAATGTTTCCAACACCTTGTTGAATCTATGCCAAGAAAAATGAAGGCAGTTCTGAAGGCAAAAGTGGGTCCAACCCGGTACTAGCAAGGTGTACCTAATAAATTGGCCAGTGAGTGTAGTTTGGATATGAATTCCATATAGTGCAGTTGTTAATCGGGATGCTCTTACCCAGCTGTTTGTTTTTCTTCTTTTTCCATGTCTTTCTCTCTAGATCATTCAGAGGGGAAAACGGTCTGAGATTCAGGCTGAGTATGAGTTTGTATGGCCTCAGAGTAGTAAACTTCCTTCCCCTACCTCAACACAAAACACAACGCAGCATTCACACTCCACCTCTCAGCATTGCGCAGTAGCACAGACTGACAGTACCAGCTCCTATCCGCTGTGGGTAAGAGCATGTTAAAGCTACCTTAACATGCACCTAAAATTCAGTATTTATGTTTTTTCAGTGCTTATTTGATATTCCTGACCTCATCTGTAACATATATACACAATTTATTCTGCTGCAGCATGCAAAAACCATAGTTTTAAAAATAATGCTGGAATCTATGAAAAGCAATGGCTGACCTAACAAGAGAGAAGAATAATGAGAAAAGCTTATTTGTCAATAATCACACATTTTAGTGATATTCAGTATAGCTGCAGTATAATAAATTATAATGAGAAATCACAGTAAGTCAGCGAGGTTTAAATGCAAGTCTATATCAGCCCCTACTGGTGAAACTCATTTAATGCAACCTGCTTGGTTACTACTACAAACTTTTAACTACAACCAAATGCAAGTTGTGCATAAAAGAATAGTTAATGCAGAAAACTGTCAGACATATTATAACATAATGATTATTACATAATTACTACAAGTAATTACTATTTTTGAGCAACTCAGTATGAACACTATTGTAAACGTCTATAGAGTCATTTTGTGTCAAATCAACCAAATTTCAGAAACTTCCCCAGCAAAAATAAATATTAGCAAAAATATGATACCTTTTTACTTTTAAAAAGGAATGTCTGAAGTACAAATGTTGAAACTAGAGATGTGTCTTGTTTCCTTCTGTTAAAACAACTGCATTGAACATAACTGTCCGAGTGCCATACATATTATTTTTCCCAAGTTTGCGTGCCTATAACTCAAGAAGTATTACAGATATCGTAATATGATTTTAGATTCTAGTTCTTTATAAACTTTTTTCTTTTGTAATCTTCAAGGCCCTACATCATTCAGTCCCAAAGATAGGGGGTCTCAATGAGGCTTCATATTGCTTCATATTATCCATTTTCAGCGTTTGAAAACCAAATGTTAGTAATTTTTTATACAGCTGATACTTATTAATAATATAAAATATATACATATAGGCTATATATATTAGCATGTATTAGCATGTAGTAAGCATTAGCATGTAGTTAGCATGTTGCTAATCATGTTTCTAATGGGGAAAGTGTTTTACCCTCTACATTTTTACCCCCTGTAATTTGGCTTTGAAAATTGCCATTTTGACCCTACTCTACAAAAAAGCGGATTACTCAGTAAATATTCATCAATGACATTTAATATTTTGGCTTTCATCACTAAACATGTTTATCTTTCTTGAGAAAAAATATTAGCAAAATCCAAAATTTAAGCTGGGGACTGGTTGAGTTAACATGGAATGACCCTATAATTAAATATCTGCCTACATAAAGACATTGACTGAATTGTTTGTAAATGAGATATATGTATATTATTTATAAAAAATTACAGTAAAAACAGTAAAAAAACAAACAATGTATATTATTATCAATGTTGAAAACATTTGTGCTGCTTAATATTTTTCTGTAAACCATATTTTTTTCAGGATTGTTTTGCAAATAGAAAGTTAAAAATAACACATTTTTTGAAATATCAAAAAATAAATAAGTAAATAAATATAAAGTAACATTATTGTAATGACTGGTCAGAGGCGTGTGGATCCATTTGCAGTAGGATTTATTAGACAGAGGCAGAATCAAACAGGCAATGGTCAGTGGGCAAAAACAGGAATTTCAGAGGCAGGGCAGAGACGTAAACAATACCAGGCAGGAGTCGGGGTCACAAGCACAGGTTCAGAGTTCCAAGGTAGGGCAGTCCGGGGTCAAACACAGAAGTAACAAACAGAAGGATGGGTAAACGCTCAGAAATGTCAGCCGGGGCAAGAACAAGACTTTGCAATGTGTGCATGTAAGTGTGCTGCTTATATGTGGGTGTGTGAATGAGGTGCAGGTGTTGTGAGACAATCAGGGCAAATGAGTGATAGGTGACAGCTGTGTGATTAGTGCAATGGTGTGGTGAGTGGGCGTCGTAAGTGCAGTGAATGATGGGAGTTGTAGTCTGAGGTGGAGTGATGTGCAGCTGTAGTGTGGTGCAAGAGTCCATGTGGTGGAATGGCGCAACGTGAGGTGACCGCGGCAAGGTCAGCGGAAACGGAAGTGACTCTGCAGGTCAGCGAAGACGTGAAGTGACTCTGACAGTTCAGCGAAGACGTGAAGTGACCTGGCAGGTCGGCGGAGACGTGAAGTGACTCTGGGCAGGTCAGCGGAGACGTGACGTGACTCTGGCATAGGTCTCGGCGGAGACGTGACGCTGACTCTGGCAGGTCAGCGGAGACGTGAACGTGACTCTGGCAGGTCGGCGGAGACGTGACGTGACTCTGGCAGGTCGGCGGAGACGTGACGTGACTCTGGCAGGTCGGCGGAGACGTGACGTGACTCTGGCAGGTCGGCGGAGAGTGTAGTGGGACTCTGCGGGTCAGAGACCCACTCAGGTCGGCGGAGACAGACGAAACAGCGCCCACCAGGGCGGAGCAGCGAACCAGGCCCCACCAGGGCGGAGCAGACAGACAGGCGCCCACCAGGGTGGAGCAGACGAGACAGGCGCCCACCAGGGCAGGGCAGACGAGACAGGCGCCCACCAGGGCGGGGCAGACGAGACAGGAGCAGGCGCCCTCCAGGGCGGAGCAGGGACCCCTGGCAGAGACTGGGACCTAGAGGAAACTGAGACACAAGAGGCAGAGAGAGCACATATAGTCTCAAGGACCGAGGCAGGGAGTTTCGGCGGCCATGGTAGATCCAGGGCCTCGGGCAGCCATGATGGATCAGGGGACTCCATGGGCCATGGCGGGTCCGGGGTCTCAGTGAGCAATGGCGGGAAGCTCCCTCCCAGAAAGTTCTTGGGGAACTCCACTACCTCAAGGGGGCACTCTGGAGGCGCGAACATCAGGGGCGTTCTGGAGGTGCTGAGTCTCGGGGGCGCTCGGAAAGCGCTAAACTGGACAGAACCAGCGGAGACGAAGGAGAGCTGGGCGGGACCAGTGGAGACGAAGGAGAGCTGGGCGGGACCGCTGGGGACGACTCTGCGAGCTCCTGGGACGGAGCGGCCTCTGGAGCGGACTCTGCGAGCTCCTGGACGAGCGGCCTCTGGAGCGGACTCTGCGAGCTCCTGGGACGGAGCGCCTCTGGAGCGGACTCTGCGCGACTCCTGGGACAGAGCGTCCTCTGGACGGAGGAGCCTCTGGAGCGACTCTGCGAGCTCCTGGGACGGAGCGGCCTCTGCGAGCCTCTGCGAGCTCCTGGGACGGAGCGGCCTCTGGAGCGGACTCTGCGAGCTCCTGGGACGGAGCGGCCTCTGGAGCGGACTCTGCGAGCTTCTGGGACGGAGCGGACCTGGGGATGCCAGCTGCTCGCACCGACACCAGTGGTGGGTCCAACACACTAGCAATCAGTCCTGGCCAAAGAGGTGCATCCGCAGGCGTGGTAGCCATCCTGGCCGGGGACTCCGGCTTGGCAGGCATGACGAGGGCAGACCCCGGCTTGGCAGGCATGACGAGAGCAGACCCCGGCTTAGCAGGCACGACGAGAACAGACCCTGGCTTGGCAGGTACGATGAGAGCAGATTCTGGCTTGGCAGGCACGATGAGAGCAGATTCTGGCTTGGCAGGCCTGTTATGAGACTCAGGATCGGCGGCCCTTTTGTGACAAGGTTCGGGAGTGGAGGTTCCTACGGGAGGATGGTTCTCCTCCTCCGCAACTCCCACGGTAAAAGAAGAGCCACTCAGCTGTAATGATAGGTCACTATACTCCTCCAGTGTCCAGGTAGCCTCATGCAGCGGCATGATTGAACTGAGTGGTTCAGATAAACCCCCTCGAAAAAATATCATCAGGCATATTGCATCGAGCTGAGTCAGGTGTGCCAGTTCCAGAAAATCTGCAACATATTCCTCAATGGACCTTGTACCTTGGCGGAGTAACATCATCCTTACTGCTGGATTCATCCTTGGCGAAGTCTTCTGTAATGACTGGTCAGAGGCGTGTGGATCCATTTTCAGTAGGATTTATTAGACAGAGGCAGAATCAAACAGGCAATGGTCAGTGGGCAAAAACAGGAATATCAGAGGCAGGGCAGAGACGTAAACAATACCAGGCAGGAGTCGGGGTCACAAGCACAGGTTCAGAGTTCCAAGGTAGGGCAGTCCGGGGTCAAACACAGAAGTAACAAACAGAAGGATGGGTAAACGCTCAGAAATGTCAGCCGGGGCAAGAACAAGACTTCGCAATGTGTGCATGTAAGTGTGCTGCTTATATGTGGGTGTGTGAATGAGTAAATGACTAATGTTGTGCATGTGGGTTGGTGGACATGTGTTTAGAAGTCAAGATCAGCATTCTCTTTGACAAGTGACGATTCTCCAGAGAAGAGCCCTGAGGTGGGCATGGCCCCAGGGGTCCTGGAGAGCGCTGAAGTAGAGACAGCTTTCCAGAACTACTCTTCACTCAGGAGGGAGTCCAGAGCATCATCACTTCCTGGGTGGAAGAGTGTTGACCGCCTGGACAACTCTAGTAAGAATACACATATACACACACACAATATTTATCATTAGAACAAAACTTACATGTAGAACATGAATAAACCTTGATTATTTGAGAGATGGAAGATTGTTGACCAACATTTTTTGAGTGAACTGTCCCTTTAAAACTGAATTTTGACTAGGTGCAAATTAAGTCTACAAAAGTGGCATGTTTCATTCTGGTTTGAGTGTCAATCAAACATAATTGCAAAAATATTTTTACATCTGTTTGGTATTTAAAATAATACATACCTAGAACTACTACTCAGCTCGAAAATGATCCCCACATAGAAAATGGGCGTTTTCTAATTTTTTGATTGTATATGTGGTACACACACACACACACCCTATATATTTGTCTGTCCAGGTGTCTTTATCTCTCTCCACAGGTGCGTCCTCAGTCCTGCAATCCCCTGATGGTAACTGGATCGCCCTGCAGAGCTCCCAGCATTCCCGGCCCAGTCTGCTGACCAAGCGCAAGAGTCTTGTTTTCAGTGTGCTGGAGAAAGAATCAGGCATTGTGTCGCCCGTATGACGAGATGGGCTCTGATTCAGATCCAGAGGACAGGGGGGGGGGGCTGCCCTGTTACAGTTTCGCAGACGTCTCTCCATGAAACATACTATACTGACTCTCAACACGACCCTGAATGGACATACACCCAACACCCACCCGTTACCTCACCTTCCTCAGGTCAGTACACCAACACCGAGACTCTGAACTCAGACTCTGAGACGTCTCCTGCCCCGTCCACTCAAGCCCGCAGACCAGCCCATGGTATGACGCAGAAGAAGAAAGGGCCGCCTGAAGCACATCTGTATCCACCCTACAGACATCCCACAAACAGTGTCGCTTCGCCTCTACTGAGGCCAGAGGTGCTGGATGTGAACTTTAACCCCCATCTGGGAGGGGACAGTAGTGACGGGGAGGAGCAGAGTGAGCATGTCAAAAGATCACGGAGGCGCAGAAAGAGCAAACGCGAGACATCAGAGCACAGCCGAGCACATACTGCGCTGTACAGCGCTGCCACAGCGGTGAGAAAAACTACAGCCTTCTGGTTGATCAAAAAAATCATAATGAGATTATTTTGGCACATATAGTGGTTGAGATTTGGACTATGGTATGATAAAGATTTGACATCTCATTTTTCTGCTGCTTGCATATCAAGGCAAACATATGCTTATATTTCAGTTAGGTGTGCAAAAAATAACTAGCAGTGAATACCATAATTATAAGATTTTGTAACCCCACTTAAGATGATTGTTATATTATTTTATGTAGCCTAGATTATTATTATCAACTTTAAATATTACAATATTATTATACAATAGTAATATATTTCCTGCTGTCATTTTTTTTTCTTCATGTCTTTTTTAAGGCATTAAGTTTAAATTATTGAGCTTTCCAGTTAGTGGAAAACATTTAATACATTTCTCATTCCACCTGGTGAAATGCTGTCATCTTCTCCTCTGTTCATAAAAAAATTACTTATTGACAGTTTTTTTTATTATTGTAAATGTACATTTCTATACAATTCCAATGATATTATTTAAAAGCAACACAAATGCTGCACACAATTTGAATGTGGTTTATATTTGACACCAGTAGGTGGCAGTGCAGGGCAGAGTTTTGCTTTTATTGGGATGCAATGTGTGGATTTAGTTTAACTCCTTTATCTCGGTCATAAAGTTTTTTTCTTATCAATAATCTCTCTCTCTCTCTCTCTCTCTCTCTCTCTCTCTCTCTGCTCTTCTCAACTGTCCCTCTCTTTAACACATTACATTAACAGGAGAACAGTGCCGTCCTCCTCAACGCCATGATGATCCGCCGGCAACAGAGCCAGGAGAGCCCATTTCCTCTGAATTACCAGACTCCAGACAAAGTGACCCCTCCTGACCTTTTGACCTCTGATGCCATGACCCCTGAACCTGACTATCAGAACACAGTGGCTCACAACTCTAGTGCCGCTAGCTCACCAATACAAAGCCAACAGGGGGCCAGCAAACCAGAGTTCAGCATTCAGGGCCCTTTGCTCAGGGGCTCCTCTGTTAACGAAACCCTGGAACAGGAACTAAGATCCAAACTCTGTGAGCTGGTTGGCCAAGTCAACGAGAGGGATGTGATGTCATCTGATTTTGAGCCAATCAGGGAAGTGGACGACAAGCAAGAGGACAGAGTAAGGGAGAAAGAAAGTGAGAAACTGAGACCAAAGGAGGGACGTGAGAGCAAACGAGAAAAGAGGGAAGCAAAGTCGAAGGACATTGGGAATCCTAGTGAAAGACAAACAGTTAGAGAGATGGACACAAATGATGCAGTAAGACAGATAAATATAGCGAGAGAAATGAAGAAAGATCAACAGCGACAGAAAGAAATTGAAAGACAAGTAGAGAGAGAGCGAGGGAGACAAAGAGAGCTGGGGAAACAAATTAAGAAGGACAGAGAAAGACAACGAGAGATCGAGATCCAGGTTGAGAGGAAACAGGAAAGAAAGAGTGAAATGCAAATACAGCTTAAACAAGAGCAAGAGAGACAATCAGAGATTGAGCAAGAGATAGAAAAGAAAAGGAAAATCATACACATGGAAAAGGAGAAATTAGAGCCTATAGTGAATATGGAATCCAAGGAGGAAGAGAAACAGGAATCCTCAGGTAGAATATTGGAGCGAAATAAGCGTTTGAAGGAAGACTACGGTGAAACAGAAAAGCCCAATGAGGAAAAGGTGAAGAGAATATCACCACAAAGAAGCCACTCAGAGACAGGGTCAGAAAAACAAGAACAACTTGAGACAAAGACAACAAGGCCTTCAACCACATCTCCAGACAGTGCCCCCTGTGGTCTGGAGGAGCCAATGTCTCCATCAGAGGTAAGCACTGGCTCTGGCCTGTTCCACTAAAAGATCCTACTTCACCTAGACTTTGTTTTAAACTCTAGTGAACTGCCTAACTAGACTCCAAAACAGTTATTCGGCTAAAGCTGTAAACATATTGACAGTTTGAGCAACTTGAATCTGAATTTACTGTGGTGTAGTTACTTATAGTGTCTTTTGCTGCAAAAGACTGTAATTTTAACTGTTTTTTATTGTGGAAATGACTAATACAAGTAATTGACCATCACTGAAAAAATGTATTAGACCTGGCAAATACAAATCAATCAGTAAGGTATTGTCAGTCAGTCTGCAATTCTGTATTTTTATAGCAATGAAAGGATCCAGATATACTGTACTACAGGACAGACCATTACAAAGACAATTATAAGATATGTCTTTATTGATTTCAGAGGTGAAATTAATGTGTTAACGCATAAAAAATGTAACAACAAGGTTTGTGCAGCGGATCTGTACCTGTATCACTATATTTAGTAATCTTAAAATAATTTATATCTATAGCTGTCTCAATTCAGATGTTGCATCCTTCAAACTATACCAGTATTATGCCAATATTGGGTTTCAATATAGTGGAATATCTTATGACACAAAACACTTGAAATTGGTTTAAATGTTGATTTTGTTGAAGTTGAATTTTATAGATAGTTTATATGTTTTATTACATACATAAATTAACTAAGGTGAACATATTTAGACAGGTTGTGAATTTACTTTTTGAGACTATCTACAAGTATCTTTAAAAAAAAGAACAAACATTACGATGCTCGTCAATGGCAGCTGTCACAGTTGCTAGACGTCAAGAGCAATCCTCTGTAGAATAGAATATCCCATTTAAGAATGCTCTGTCTGACCTTTGCAACCTTCAAAGACAGAGACTTTTATGTTCACATCTTTCAAAGGATGCAGCCTCTGAACTGGGATACTGAACTGAACGGAAATCAGCAGATCTTAAACCGGAAGTACTTCAAATTACATGGGAAGCCCATTTTAAATGCAGTTCTTTTCCTTTCATAGTTTTCGTTTAACAAATATTCCTTTTATAACACATAAAATTATAGTTTTTTATTCTAATTAATAACATTTCTTAATTTTTATTAAACCATACATTTTTTAAATAAGTGTTTCCTTTTATTTAACATTTAGTTTTAAATTTTTAAATAAAAGGAAAAGTATTTTTTTTATTCTTTGTTTTTCTATATTCATAGTTTTCCCTTAAAAAAACATTTTATAACACATACAATTATATGTTTTTTATTCTAATTAATAACATTTCTTAATTTTTATTAAACCATAATATTTTGAAAAATAAGTGTTTCCTTTTATTTAACATTTAGTTTACATTTTTTTAATAAAAGGAAAAGTATTTTTTTATTCTTTGTTTTTCTATATTCTTTATTTATGTATATTTTTTTAAGAGGAACTGTTTAAAGATTTATGTCAGAACAATCATCCACATCCTGAAATAAAATGACTATATACAAAGTAGCTCATTAGAGAACATTGAAAGAAAATACTCAGTGACAATTGCTGAAACTACTTTTATGGTAACTTAAATGCAAATCATTAAATTACAGAGAATAAATTACGTACCAGCTCCGGGAGAGAATGAGACAGAGAAACATATGTTGTATATCACATCGCACAAGGAAAACAGAAACTAAATAGAAATATAAAATAGTAAATGTATGATACAGTACCCTATTTTAGTTGATGAAATAGTCTCTTGTCGTGACACTTGAACTGAGGCACTACAGCAATCTGTCATACCACATTAAAGAGCATCAAAACTACATTTATTGTTTGTATTTTGTGATAAATTTACAGAAATCAAACGTTAAGATTTAGTTTCAGCATAAATAGTAATAAATAAAATTAAAACAGTAAATTAAATGTATTTATGTATACATGTAAATGTATGGTATTTGGGGTAAAAGCTTGCCCACTGTTTCACCTCAATTATATGATTTTTTTTATAAAAATACAAACCCACTTTTGTCATTTATTTTCCCATTAAACGTGTTGCTCTATCAAAGTTCAGTAAATATATATATATATCATTATTTTTATTTTTTCTGCAATCATACACTGTGGGAGAAGTGAAAAAAAGCTTTTTTTTCTTAAGATGTGCTTTTAGCCATTGTACCCTACCATTTAAAAATGTAAAATGGTAAAAATGTATGGTTTTATTAAGAAATAAACAAACAGTGTATTATAATTTGATGCAATGAGTGGATTGTGGTACAGGCAACGGTATATCTGTATAAGCATATAGGCGGTTGACTGCGGTTTGGAAATAGAGTCCCAGTTTACTCTCTGATGTGAATGTCAGGTGAAATTATGCACCCAACTTTCCTTTATTTCAGTCTAAAAAATAACTGCACTTCCAGATGTTAAGCTGTATGACTTAATGTTATTACAAAAGTGCATGAGTTTGTGACTCAATATCCTTCGTTGATCCTAAATCAATATTCCTGTCACCATATTCAGCCTACACCAAAACAGAGGCTAGTGATTGGTTGAATGTGTTCCTACTTGTTGTAAATTATGTGGTGTCTTATACAAGAAGATGTCTGCTCCTGTAGATCCTTCCGACACTCTTTCAAACCCTCAAACTTACATTTATTTTACTGATCGAACTCAGAATGAAGATCTTTGCTCTCATTGGTGATGAGAAGCCATGATCAAGCTCACACAGAAAAGCACGTCTGATGAAAGGCCAATTCTGTGCTGCCACTTTAGACTTGTATTGTGCATGAGGCCATGTGTGACGCATGAACCAGTCTGCAGAAATGAATATAGAACATCTCTATATGTTGTGAAAACATCTATAGGATGCTGACAAGGGAATGCACACAATACGAGCAGCACTGTCATCCTCTATGGATCCTCTTCACCTTGCGTCTGGTCCTGTCCTTTCATTTCCCGCTGGCTTCTTGTCCATTATATTAAAGGAATAGTTAAACCAAAAATGACAATTATTTCATCATATACTGACCCGTGTGTCTTTCCAAACCGATATGATAATATACACAATACACAAACACACAGTGCACACACACACAAAAAGAAAGAAACTTTGGAGACTGCTATCCTTGTATGACTCTCTTAAAAATGTGGTTCCATTAAGTTTCTTTAAGAACTGTTTGCTGAAAGTTTTTTTTTTTTAAGAACCCAAAATGGTTCTTTGCAACTAAAAACCCTTTTGGAACCCTAATTTCTTAACCCCTTAACTGTCACTCGCATTTTTGAGCATAGACATTAATGTGCACTATCCAAACTTAAGTTTTCATAATTCATGAATGAAAACATTTTGTAATATGATTTTGATGTACCATTTCCATAGTAATGCAATGTCTGATTTTAAAAGTGGTTTCAATGAATTTTGATTTTTACGTTTTCAAGTGATATATAATTTCTTATGATTTCTAAAGTGTGATAGGAAAAAAGGCAACTAGGAAAACTTTCTTTGGCAAAGGTCAGAACTCCTGTTATAATGTAGATTTTTCAGGTGCACTGTCATAAATTAATCTATTCTAATTAATTGTCATAAATTAATCTATTACTTTTACTACATATTTCTTTAACCAAAAAAGTGGTTAAATGTATATTTAGGAGTCTTAGACCTTTCCAACGATATAGTTTGTCATGATTCGATTAAGATTTAAGTGTAATATAGTGAAGTAAACTTATATATATTAATCTATTACTTTTACTACATATTTCTTTAACCAAAAAAAGTGGTTAAATGTCTATTTAGGAGTCTTAGACCTTTCCAACGATATAGTTTGTCATGATTAGATTAAGATTTAAGTGTAATATAGTGATTTAAACTTAGGTGTCCCACAGAGGTCCCCTGGTTGTGATAGTTAAGAGGTAAAAAATAATAATAATAATTTATCTGACTAATTGTGGTCCTTGAGTTCAGTTCACTGATTTAATGGTCCAGCTTACTGAAGTGGAGGATTATCAGTGAATAAAAAATGTTAAATAACATAAGACTTTGAATATAGTGCATAAGGTGCATTGACCACATTTTCAAACAGTTGTGGTGTATTTTCATCCTTTTGGAAGTGCAAAACAGTAGTGTTCCATAAATAAATAAAAAAGATATAAAGTCAATACAGGTTTGGAATGGCATGAGGGTGAGTAAGTGACTACATAATTTTCATTTTGGGGTGAACTATCCCTTTAATTGTTTGTCTTTCATTTCTTGTATCTTTCTTTCCACTACCTTTTCTGTATGTTTATATTTTTTCCTCTCATTTGTCTTTCTGTCCGATCTCTCTCTTTGTGTCTGTTTCTCTCTTTCTTTCCACACCTTCATGTTGGTTCAGGGGGGTCTGAGGGATCGTGCCCTACAGCAGAGGCTTCAGTTACTCTCCTCTCTCTTACAGCAGGTGAGATACATCTTGATGAGAAGACGCAGTAGAGCTGGAGAGATGCCTCCTGAATCAAACATGTAGTCCATTCACACTCCGGCCAACATGCTCATGTCATTGTAGAGTCTGTTAGAGTCATATACAAACAGTGGGGTAAAATCTTCCAGATTTCTCTTACTGGTGGTGATATTGAGGAGAAGAACATGATGTTGTTTAGAATAACTGCTTTATATTTTAAAATGAAATTTATTCCTGTGAGTTTTCAGCAGCTATTACTCCTGTTTTCAGTGTTACGTTATCCTTCAGAAATCATTCTAATATGCTAATTAGCTCAATGATAATTTCTTCTTATTATCACTGTTAAAATCAATTGTGCTGCTCAATATTTTCAGTGAAAGCCATTATACTTTTTCAGAATTATTTGATGAATGTAAAGTTTGAAAGAATAGCATTTATTTCAAATGATTTGTAAAATTGTACATGTCTGTCATTTTTGATCATCATCATCATCATCATCTGATCATCATTGGTTACTGACCCCAAACTTGAATTAGCATATATTTGCATATTTGTTTGCAAATATGTTACGTACATACAAGACATGTCTAAATATTATGTAGATCCTTTAATTATATGATTGTCCAACTATAAGAATTAAACATCAACATTTCAATAAACATATTCATGAATTTATAGGTAAAGTTTGTAATAAAATAAAACATGGTAGACTGGGTCACATGAATGCTGATTTTATTCAAATTAAGATGTCACTCAGTAAGTGTGGGATGACGTGGGCTTGTAGTTTGTAAATTTGTGTAATATGTTATATTGTGGTTATTATTTTACACTAACTTTGGCAACTATATTTATAGTTCAAATTAACATTTAGGAAGAATCTTATTTTCTAAAGGCCTAAATTATGCAATTTCAGTGGTGTCACAATTTTATAAATGCTTTATTATGCAGTTATAATGTTGATTGAAAAATATGGAACACAGCTGAATGTAACTTTAAAAAAAATATGCTAAAATATTTGAACATAGATCATTTACAATATTTGAAAACCAATTCAGCAACAAATCAAAATTATTACATTTTAAAGTCAAAATTAAAAAGTTTTATTGTGGCACATAATACAAGACACATCCTACCAAAAACCTGTACATAATTTTTTCTCATTAAACTATCTAATGCCACAGTTAAATTATTGTCTTCTCAAAATAGTTGTGTCATGTCTAAGGAACATTTGTGTCTTTATTGCTATAACATTTAGCCTAATAAGACACCAGTTTTCCCTACCATATTTCCCTTTTAGACAAGCATCAATACATTATAAACGTGCCCTATGTTTTATTCAATTTTATGATTTAAATATAGTGTGAATGTGGTCTTTGAGTATCTTTAACATTTTAATTGGGTGTTAGATGTATTCAGCTCTGTACACCTATCTGTTTTCTACATGTTCACTCACTATACAGGTCCATTTTTACGCACACACCGATCCTTTCAGAGCTTGAGCTACTCATGCTCTGAGGACTGAGTTTGGATCAATTATTTCTGTGATCAAAGCATAAACCAACCCAACCATTAATTGATTCCTCAAGTATTCATTACTGAATCACACTGCTCCGCTCTTTCTTCCTGTCTCTTTCATTCTCACTTTCTCATCTTGAAAAGTCATTTTATCTCATCATATTACCCTCTCTCATGTGTGCTTACTGTCTTACTTACAGACACAAGTACGCACATCAACATGTACATCTCATATTGATGACTTAGTACTCTAAATTAACTCTGATGCCTGTGACACTTTGAAAAATGTATTGACAAGAACAAATGTACTTCTTATCCACGTCATTCATATTCTTATGATGACGTGCGCTCTGCTGTTAGAGTGAGAGTTTCTGGCACAAAGTGTCTTGACCCGTTATCTCTTATAGAAATAGTTCAGTCAAAAAATTTATATTCTGTCTTTATTTTATCACCTTCATGTCCATACAAACCTGGATGCTCTCCATGTTCCACAGATAAAATACATTTTACTAAATATGGGTTTTGAACAACATGAGGGTGATTTAATAATGACAGAGTATTCGTTTCATTTGCATAAGTTGATGGATTTGTGTTACTCACTTTAAGACACCCTCAACGATGACCTTTCACCTCTGAGATGTTCAAGCATCTCTCATCCATGTACATTCACATCACACTCTTCTTCTCCATATTTTCTGTTCATTGATCCAACAGGTTGGGCATGACGAGCAATGCATCCAAGCTTAATTAAGAGTGAGATCTTAGGTAGTGACGCAGAAGTTGTGATCTACCCAACATTTCAAAAAAAATTATATTTTTTGTTATTCTTTTATTAATGAATGTTTTTATGGCTTTTATGTAAATTTGTTTCAAGAGCACCTGATATGCATTTTAATTCTGTCAGTTTTGCATATATATTTATCAGTGGTGTTCTCATCTGTTTTATGTGTTCTCTCATGTATATGGAGCAGAAGTACTCCGCTGCATCTTTATGCAGCATCACCACTGAGGTTCTGAAGGTTCTGAATGCCACAGAAGAATTACTTGGAGAGGCAGAAGGCAAAGGTCACGACTCTTCTCTGGCTAGCACACCCCAGGAAGGCACACCCATGTCCCAGGAAGGCCCGGGCAACAGGAAGCTGGACCAGCACCTCACTAAAATGGAGGAAAATGTAAGGTTCATTCATAGAAAATGTTAGGTTTTTTTATACTTAAAAAAAAAATTCTAACCATTGAAACCTACTCTACAGATAAATATTATTTTAAAACCAAAACAAATTATTAAAATATGGTCTGGAAAATAATTTGTATTTACTTTCCCTGTTTTTCTACCCCGGAAGTACAGATAAACCTGAAGAGAAATATTTTCAATTAAATTCACAATAATGTTATATTAATATTTAAATTCATAAAAAGTATAAATAGTTACAGAACATACTCCCAAACGATTCGCTCAACGATTAATTTTTCCAAACCCCTGCTTAGTGTGACGCTAATCTGCGGTGATTGGTCGATTTAATTTAAAGCAGCGTTTGTGAGATTTTAATGCTCCAAAAGTGGCACCTATGTTGCAATGAAGAATTTGCATTTTCATTCAGACAAACTCGAAAAACAATGTTTCATGTTGACGTTGACATGAAACTGCTTTGGATTAGTTTTAAAAATTGCTTTTCAATTTCACGTTCAGATTTAATACTGCTGGATGTTTTCATTAAACTTAGAGCTGTGTTACACACTGCAGGAAAGGTAATTTTCAAAAATCATAATAGGGGCACTTTAATAGTTTGGTTTTATAACAATAAGAACTGTGAAATATGTATAATATACTGTAGGCCTATACACTGCCGTTCAAAAGTTTGGGATCAATAGGATTTTAAATGTTTTTTAGAAGGTTATTATGCTCATCAAGGCTGCATTTATTTGATCAAAATTACAGGGGAAAAATAAAAAAAAACAGTAAAATGTGAAATATTATTATCGATTTAAATAGGCTACAATGGTTTTCTATTTTAATATACTGTTAAAATCATTTATTTCTGTGATGCAAAGCTGAATTTTCATCTGCCATTTCAGTCTTCAGTGTCATCTGATCCTTTAGAAATCATTCTATATAATGATTTATTGTTCAATGTTGGAAACAGTTTTTGCTGCTTAATTTTTTTTGGAACCCTTTATACTTTTTCTGGATTCTTTGATGAATAAAAGTTAAAAAGAAACTGCACTTATTCAAAATGGAAATCTTTTGTAACAATAGACACTACTGTTCAAAGGTTTGGGGTCAGTATGTCAGCAAACACGATGGGACACAAGGGTAAGTCAATATAACAGCAGATTTATTGAAGACTGTGGCAGGTGTAGACAAGACATCGACTTTCAGGCAAGTACTCAGGTAACTGAAACGGACAGGGAGCTTAACTGGGTGAGGTAATGTGTCCTTTCTTTTCCTTCAGGAGGCTAGTCCAGAGCAGAGGATCGGTGAAGCACTGGAGACCAGGAACAGATTGCTGGAGTACTTAGAGGTGAGTAAACAGGTGAGTCATGTAAAACAACTGTGAGACCAGACAATGAGAGTGTGGAGTGAGCATGTTCTTATGGGGAGCTTGATTGGCCGTGACAAGTGAGTAGGATCCACTGATAGATTCCAGGTGTGCATGATTGATAAGGGAGTGCAGGTGAGTGGCAAGAGGGATGCTGGAAAATCTAGTGTCGAGGCGGCTCAACTGGTTACTGTACACCCCCCCCCCCCCCCCGAAGGCTTCCAGATGCTCCAATAACACAGTCCAGGAGAGAGGTGACATTGAGGTGGTATCCGGGGAAGGACCAGTTCCAAGCAACGGAGATCCAGGGAGGAGGGCAAAGCAGGAACCTAGCCAGGGCGGAGCAGATGAAGCCGAAGCCACCAGGGCAAAACTGATGCCAACCAGGGCGGAGCAGAGAAGCCGATGCCTACCAGGGCAGTACTAATGCCCACTAGGACGGAGTCGACAGAGCCGCGGTCCTCCAGGTAGAAGCAGGCGTAACTGGAACATAAGGCACCGACAGATTACCAATGGCCACTACAACAGGTCACAGACGGCCTCCTTAGCCAAGTCTGGACACTCCTAGGGTTCCTGCATGACCACTTGGTCCTCAGGACAGAAGTAATCATTTGCACTAACTTGTGAACTGGGACAGGCTCTGGAGCAGAGTCAAGGTCCAGAACAAGCTCTAGGGGAAACTTATGAATTTGAGTGGAGTCTTGGCTTAATTTTAGGGCCCGATCAGGAGATTGGCTGAACTCAATACTGAGAGCGGGATTTTGGCTGAGCTCTGGGATGAGAGTGACCACTGTTCTGTGTTTCGAGACTAAAGGAACTGAAAGGTGTTCAGACAATCCAGCTGGTCCAGGATGGTGTTCGGGGATGGTAGCCCTCTCAGTGCTAGACTCAGGGCCTGGAACATTCACAGGGTAAACCTTGGGATGTGGAGCCATCTCCCGACACTGGTCGGGGGTTAGAACCAACTCTCAACTCAGGTCTGAGGCTAGAGTGAGCCATTGACTCCCAAGAGAGATTTGGGCCTTCCTTCTCCGGATCTGAGTCGGACCTCACACTCTCTGGAACAGGTTTAGGAACAGCATTCCTTGGGATGTATTCCTGGACTGGGGACAAGCGCAGTACCTGATATAGGAACTGGAAAGGTCTCCTGGTTTAACTCAGTGATGAACCCTAGATCCAGGCTGCACTCTGGTAGGGAGACGGCACTTGAGGGTGCTCTGGATGAGCAGACATCTGAGGGTGCTCTGGATGAGCAGAGCTGGCTGATACCCGTAAAGGCGAAGGAGGATTGGAATTAGGATTTGTGGCCCTCCCTGGGCTCAACGGGGAACTGGATTCTCTGGACTGGTAACAGCACTCTGGATTACTGAACTGGATTATCTGGGACTGGGATCGGCGCTCCTGGCCGTGACTAGAGAACAGGATTCTTTGGGACTGGGAACAGCGCTCCTGGCCGTGACTAGAGAACAGGATTCTCTAGGACTGGGAACAGCGCTCCTGGCCGTGACTAGATAACTGTATCCTATGGGACTGGGATCTACAGCTCTCTTGGGGGTAAACTTAAGAACGGTAATCTCCTCAGGGATAAACTGAGGTTGCACTTTCGTGGAGCAGGCACCGGTGCATACTCACGGGCTGGAGCCTGCACTGGACTCCGTTCAGGGGTTGTGGCTGCACTGGACTCCGTTCAGGGGCTGGGGCCTACTGGACTCCGTTCAGGGGCTGGGCCGGTCGGAGACTAGAGTCTGAGGCTGCATCCTCCTGGGGCTGAGATTTCTGAGCAGGAAATTTACTAGGGTTGTATTTGAGGATTGGGGTTGCCTGCTGCTCGAACTGACCTCAACGGATGATCTGCCACACTAGACATTAGTCGAGTCTGCCTTAGTCTGGGTTTCATCCTTTTCATGGTTTTTGGCATGGTAGCCTTGGCTGACCGGGTCTTAAATGGGCTGTCATCTTGCCCAGGGCCTTCAGGCGGCCTTTTGGCTAGGAAGTCAAGATAGAAATTCTGAGGCAGAAGCGGATTCATTGCAGGACTCTGGAATAGATTCAAGGACAGACATAAATTGGGGTAGCTAGTGACTTAGTGTAGATGGGGGTTTCAACCACTGTGAGGGAGGAAACACCGAGCAGCATCATATAGTCATGTATGAGCGAGAGAGCATGAGATAGATGGTGCAGGTACCTGACTACCAGAATGTCATAAGTCCCAGCCAGAAAGGGTCT